>VKOC01027895.1:0-23812 GCA_009364415.1 Spea multiplicata
GTATAAGAGACAGCAATTACCTATCAATAAAAAGTCGAGAAATAATAAGCGTTTTCGCCATTAACACTAATGTTACATTCGAAGATGATTCCACGTGAAAGGGGAAAGGTGAAAACATTTCTTAAGATCCCAATGAAAATAGTAAAAATGTAGATTTTTCTATATTTAAAACAAAAAATAACAAATGATGTTAGTTTAATGGAGTTTAACCCACCATCCGAATTATAATGTATTCCTGACAATACTTGTTTAAAATTGGGGGGTTTTTTTTGTTTTTTTTTAAAAAAAGGTTGTATTAGAAGAAAATGGTCGGTAGAATTGGCACATTACATTAGTCTTTCTTTTCAGGTCTTTTCGATGAAGTCAGAATCAATGCATTTAAACTCATGCATCAGAACAAGAAACAATTAGAGGTTTCAAAGCAGCGCATGCTTCTTCTCAACGCGGCTCGGAATAATTGCTTAAAATAATTGTCTTTCAGCTCGGAGGGGGAAAAAAAACCTCATCAAAAGCCTTAGTTTTGATCCCATTTTTCATTAACCCTACTTTGGCATCTTATAAGGCAATGCGACTTACATGAACGTCTATCACATATGGCCTTTTACCTTAAAACATATGGATCTGGTACAAAGTGTCATCGCCGGTCCAAGGGTCTCCAGGGATAGAAGGCAACGCAGTAAAGGAGGGTCGGGAAGCGGGTGAAAGCGGTGGTTTCATGCTGGAAGGGCACCATATTTGTTTTGTTGGAGAGCTGGCCATTTGTGCTTCTGTGGATGATGGTCCCTGGTGGGGTCATGGGCTTGAGAGGGGTTTGTGTGGAGTTTAGTACATGAAGAAACTGGGGTCGTAGCCAATAAGTTAGACTATTAGAATGGTGGCAAATAAAAATGTGTCCATTTGAAAGCGAATTTTCTGAATGGTAGGTTAGGGGCCTCTGCTCTCCTTGGTTAAACTTTGTGACATTTGTGGAGGCCACTTTGTCATCTCCATTATTCTTCTCCAGGTGAAGATGTCATCTCCATGGCAGATTCTACGACGACAGTGGATGATATTGAAGATGAGTTATTTAAAATTGAACGGATCCGGGAGATCCTAGTGAGGAGAGAGTCCGAGCTCCGGTACATGTAAGTATAAAAGTGATGGATACGTAGATCGTTCTTCAGGAGAAGCAGGTCGAGGTGAAGTAGTTTGGGAACATGTAGAAGATAATGGAAGGGCCGCAGGGGAACTCAGATTGCAGTTTTAATGTGGACACCAATAAGGCCAGTATTTGTGATGGGTTCCAAGTTTGTAATCTCCAAACCCTTCTGGTCTGGGTTACAGATCACTTTGTCTACTGGAGAAAATAGTCCTACCAAATGGACCCTCTCCTACCAAGAGCAGAGTCTCCTTCAGTCTAGAGCCGCCTGTGTGGTTCTGATTTATCTTATGTTCAAAGTTTATATTAACAGCAATTCACCTGAAAATCAGTGACCAACATTCCATGTCTCGGAATTATAGAGTCTGCAAACACACAGAAGCACGCAGTGCGGCCAACTGTGCTTACAATCTATCGGGGGGGAACACAGGTAGATCCTCAGAGTGCCGCATCTACAGAGTCCGTGGCAGAGAAAGGGTTAAAAAGCATCCCGGTGTCCTTGCTGTCAACGCATCTGAGTCAGTGAAGGATGAGTCACTGCTGGTCCCTCTCGAAAGGCTGCTTAGCAACGAGGCGGGATGCAAGGCAACGCGGACGAGCCATGGGCATCCTCGACTCGGCTGTCCAGCCTTGAGTTTAAGGAATTAGGGTTAGACCGCTCCATACAATGCTGGGGGGGGGGGGAAAGGACTATCCTCGCGAGTCCGCATTATATCGAGTCCCAGTGTAACAGTATCAGATTAACTTTTTATAAATGTGGGGAAAAAACTAAAATAAAAATAAAGAACCCGCATTCTGGCGAGTCGTGGTTCTAAAGACCAATCTCACAAACCGATAATCCTTTAGGTTTCCGTCTCAATATTATAATTATTCATGTATTTATTTAGCTCCATTCACACTTAAGCCGGGGAGGTGAGAATGTAGGATGAACGAAAAAAAAAGAAATGCTGCCCAAATCTTTGGAAAGAACCGATGGTAAAAAAATATATGAAAGCAGCCGATGTTACCATTAATATCTGAATTGTGACATCAGATGTAGAATTCACCTTATATTAGCTATTGACCGGACATTTTTGGTTTGATGAATGTCTACCGAGGGGATAGAATGTTAGCTTCTTCGCCTTACACCCCGTATTCTGTTTGTTTGGACAGGATGGATGATTTTCAACTTTGTAAAGAGATAACGAGGCTCAAAAAGGAGCTACAGCAGCTGGTCTCCATACCCGGTAAGCCTCCGATGAAAGGTCTAAATGACCACAGTACCTGGGCTGGCCGACCAAAAAGGAAGCCCCAATTCCAATGACGATCGCCCGGCGACCAGAAAGTAACAGTATGTGTGTCACAGGGGTGAAACCTTACTGATACATCTATAAAAATGAAGTGAAACTCCTTGTAGGAGATGACTGTAGATGGTAACACAGAACCTAGAAGCAGAATAAAGATGAAAAAGAAAAGATGAATTCAAAATGTAAGGGAGATGGTCAGGAGGAATATGGCGGACCGAAGAAGGAACATCCTCAGAGCGAGTAGGGTGAAGGTACCATTCATATGGTTAATTTAGTCTCCTCTAATTCTGTTCAGAGAAGGAGAAATCCAGCGAGGATCGGCAGCGAGAGGAGGATCTCCTCCAAAGTATTCACAAACTAGTGGAAACCCGAGATTTCCTAGTCGATGATGTGGAGTTCGAGAGATTAAGGTAAACGCTTATGTCTTAAAGGTTTGACACCGTTTACGGATTTATTTTTTCTAGACGAATAACTGCAGGATATACGGTTCCAAAAAACTTTTCCTAAACTAACAACCTCTATAACTGGTCCTCTATAATTCCTCCCCTAATATCTCCCTGTAACTTTAACCAATCCAAACGCTGACAATTTTTAGATTATTGCGGTTCTTTTATCTCAGGGAGAGAGAAGAAGACAAGGAAATGGATGAGTTCCTGCAGAGCAAGTTGTCCAAAAGTTACCTGAAGAAAGCAGGTGAGGAACAAAACCAGGAGAAGCGTTTGGTTCCTTGACTGAATTCCCTATGAGACAAATAGAATTCCTTTAAAAGCAAAATTATCGTTATTTTTATCACCAGATAGGGGTCTGTAACTGGGCTCCTGAGGTATTCCTTCCAAAGATAGACAATAATTCCAAAGACGGCTTAGATTGTGATGGACGGGCTTCCCCAGTACCATCAGTTGGACCATTGTTGTTTAGGTGTTTTTCCCCAATCATTCCAAAATACCGATTGTCTCTCTCAGTCCCCAGGAAAGAGAAGACGTCGGCCACCGCCTCCCGTGCCCAGCAGACTTCCACCCCTTACGTTACGAAGACGGGACTTACACTTTTAAAAGAGTGTTGTGGGTTCACCTGTTCCATCATGTAGCACCGCTGGCCAAAAACACCAATATGAAGGCTCTTCAGGGCTTGGATCTGATTGACCTCCACCACTGCCACCACCACCAAGACACCAAAATGACCTTCACTTCTATCACCATTCTAGTATCATGTGGTGGAACCAAAGTGTCCGTGGCGTATCTTAAAGCTACATGTGACAGTCCTGCTTTGATGGATCATTGGCTATTTCTTCCACTAAACATGGTCAACTGTATATTTTTTCCCAATAGCTTCGACGCCACATATGGTGTAGCTCAACCATACGAGTACCGTATGGAAGAATCTTCCAGGACGATGGGTTGAAGGCCTCCTCGGACATTCGACAACTTAAGTAGCAAACGGAAGTGCATACAAAGTGCGTGGTAATTGTGCGTTGAGTGGTGTAACACGACCTCTGGTGAAAATCTGTTTTCCGGTACGGCATTTCTTCGCTTTTCTTCTGTTGCTTGCGATGTTCTACGGTTGTGATGAAATAAACCAAATGTAATGGTTCCATTGGCTGGTTGGTGTTATTGGAGATTCCCTCTCTTGTGTCGTCTCTTTGATTAGCGTGTGTGAGAGCGTTAAACCGGCACAAAGCAGGACTGGGATTACCGCTGGGGATCTTTGGTTGTTATCTTTAGATGCGGACTTCTTTTATTTTGGGGGGGGGTTGTGAGCGAAACCCAACTCCTCTGCAGATAGATATAATTCCAAATACAGAAGGGGAAGAGACCCAATAAGTGTATGAGCCAACACCAGCTTGGCCAGCTATAGTTCTAGCCAGGGCACGGTTCCTCTGCTCTGGACCTCTTTCCTCTGCATCTGTAACAGGTTCTCTCGGGTCTACAATTAACTTTGCGCTGCAGCTTCCTGCGAGACCCACAGCAGGTGAGAGGGGGGTTATCCTAATTGAAGCAGAAGCTTTAATCTTCCTCTGGCATGGAATTAGATGCCCCAGACCGTCTCGGAGAAAGGATCGGCCGGTGAGTCAGACCCGGCGTCCTCCGGTGAATATTAATGGCGAGATCTGTCCCGCCCCGCATCACGCCACGGGAGACGGAGGGCTGCCGGCACACCGGTTTTTATTTAACCTCTCGAACGCTGGACCAGTGAGCAGCACTCATAGGAACACAAATGTGCGTTTTAACCCTTTGAACGCCTTTTATAAAATTTTGACGTATTCTACAGTGCTTTACAGTTTAGTAGGGGGTGAGAAGATCCGATAATACAGAACAAGGTCCCTATTCACAAGAGCTTACAATCTAAAGGGAACTATGCACTAAATAATAGAGCCGCACGTTTTCAGGTAGACATAACATACAGGGGTGTAGGATCCCCGAAATTTCTGAAGGCTTTGCCAGGTACCAGTGTCTCTTGGTAAAATACGTAGTGGATTTCAGTAACTTGGGCTCTTGGCGCCGGGCATAGGGTCAGAGGTCCCATTCCATGATGGGATGTCACATCTATGTCTGGATGCAGGTGGTGGCTCTTGCCCCAGCCCTGATGTCCTTCCTCACACTTGGTAGCCGAGAGAAGACTTATTCTTAATCTCCCTAAAATTCATTGTATTTTCCTTTTTTATCGATAAAACAGAGACCTGAGTCTAGCTTTTATTATTCTTCCTTCAAATAGTTAACCGGTGTACCGCAATGTCCATGACACGGAATGCGTCATAGAGGACACCCCCCCCCCCCCCCGCCTCACATACCAAGGACCGGTACCCAGAGAAACCATAATTTGTATCACAGTGATGCTGTTGCCATGGTGACAATAAGAGCAAGTACAACATCTTCCTAGGTAAGAAAATGCACCAAATGTGAGCAGAGTTTTCACCGACCGGGTCTATGAGAATAAAAGACGCATCCAATCAGCTCTTATTTTTATTGGTTACATTGTTACATTCGCGGCTCGTATTGTTACATTCGCCCGTTTATGGGGGGGGGTTCATGTTGTAAAATGAGGTCACAGTTTTGTGTTTGATTGTCTATAAACTGTAAATAATCAGCAGATTGAGTGGGAGGATAGGAGACAGTCCAGGGAATTGGGCTCTAATCTGCTTTCTGAGATATTCGGAAGAGGGGCCGAGAACAGACAGCCCGGCTGCAGAGGATTAAGACTCCCATTATGCTCTGCCAGGAAAATGAAGCGCACAAAAGGATCTTTTTTTTTTTTTTTTAAATATCATGTGAATCCAGAAGCAAAAGGCCCCAAAACGGTAATTTATTTAAATTTTTTTGCAATTTGAGAGCCCGCGATAACAACCAAACGAAAAAAGGAACGCCATAATATTAACCCTTTAGGTATCAGGAGCCGAGTAGCACGCTGCTTCATGTACTGCTGAGGCTGATGAGAGCTGTAGTCCAACACTGAAAATATAGCTATTGCTTACGTCTTTGTATTAACCCCTCTAATACCACACCCCGTATTTCCTGATGCATTTAGCTGTCACCGCCCTCTTGTGGTCAGTTGTGGTACAACCAGCGAGTCTGTCCTAGCACAAAATACCATTTTTTTTGGTAAAACCTCTGATTTCAGTTCTGTTTATATGCTATATGTATTTTTATATAACATTTTATTTAGAAAGCGCAGTAGGTTCTGTAGCACGCTTTTGTTCCACAGGATTTGCCACTCACGGTACAACACTTCACAACATACGGCTCTTTTAAAGTAAAATATTCACTAAATAAGAGATTTCATATTTCTGGAAAAATAAAAACTGGAAATATAAACCCACAATGTACCCTTTCTAAATGCCAACGAGATAAGGGGAGATGGGTGCTACTGGCGTGTAATGTCTCTGTTGTGCCTGCAGGTGGCGCCCAATGTGTGCATTGGCGGACCTGCAATCTCTATGAGAACATACAACAAGTTATTATTGATGCCATCATACATGACGTAAATTTTAGACGTGCCCGGAGTATGTATGCATGTATGTTAGTGTATAAGTTTGTAAGTGTTAGCATGAGTGTGTTAGCGTTAGTGTGTGTTAACATGAGTGAGTGTTAGCGTGAGTGTGGTACCGTGGTACCGTGTGTATAAATATATGTGCCACTGTGTATGGTAGTTAATTGGGGGGGGAGAGCAATGGGCCAAGGTGCAGGGGCGTACCTAGAGTATTTGGCACCTGGGGCGGATCCTGTATGTGGCACCCCCCCCCCCCATACACTTTAAAACTGCATAGCTTATACCGTTATATACCGGCGCAGACACTGAAGGTGGTACAGCATTACTGTTATCATTATATACATTGACGGTGGTACAGCATAACACTTATCACTATATACTGAGGCAGACATTGACAGTGGTACAGCGTAATCCCTATCACTATACACTGAGCCAGGCATTGACAATAGTGCAGCATAACTCCTATCACTACATACTAAGCCAAACATTGATGTGGTGTAGGCCTAGCACTTCATTGTCTGGCTTAGGGATGCCCTGAAACAAATTCTGGACCAAAACCGAAAATGCAGCATTTACCTGGCCGAAACCGAATATGACCCACCCACAACATAAAAAAAATCTAACACTTTTATTTAAAGTAAGTAACACACCAAAATAGGACAAAACAATTAAATAACAATATTAATAATATATATATATACACGTGTAACCAAAGAAAAAATGGGCACTCACGGGTCTTTGCAGTAAAGTGCATTAAACACTCGTTTATTTCAATCAGCACGGCCAACGTTTCGGATCACCTCCGGCCCTTTGAAGTTCACTTACCTTTCAGGAGTCCTGCGGTGGGGGTGCAAGGCCTCTGTCTCCCAGCTCTGCCACTGTATGGAACAGTAAAGAGTGATGGGAGTTATGATGTATATATAATGAAAAATTCATTGGAAATGGTACAGCATAACACCCATCACTCTCACACACTTACCAATTCACACACATATACCAATCCACACATATATACCAATCCACTCTCACTTAATGCTTTCCTACCTTTCCTTTCTTCTTTCAGCTTCTTTTCCTCTTCTTCAGTTCTTCTCTGTCTTCTTCCGGGTCAGAGGGCACGGACAGCGGTGGGCGCGGCTTCAGTGCTGTGCGCCGGGATCTGACAACAAACCCCGGCGCACAGCAGCTGTTGCCGCGCGGATCGCAAGGGAGCGGTACCGGAGGTGATCACTCAAGGGAGCCGGAGGTCTGTTAAAGACCTCCGATACCGCTCCCTTGCGAGCCTGCTCCTCCAGCGGCGGACATTACTGTCTGTCTCTGGAGGGGTGCCGGCAAATTGGCACCCCCGTGATGAGCGGCACCCGGTGCGGACCGCCGCCCCCCGCTAGGTACGCTACTGCTAGCAGATCTGTCATTTTCATCTTTCCGCTGAAGGTTTCATCACCTAAACACAACGCGGAAACTTCTAAGATGCTTTTTCCGTTTCTATGGCAACAACCTGGGCGTGCCGTTGTTTGTGTCACATGACAATTAAGTGTTCCCTGGCTAAAATGCTGAATGAGAATAAATTCCACTTGATCAAAGAAATATTTCTTTGAGGGGGTTTCTGGTTTGGTTAGCGGAGCAGCATAAGTGGAACAGCACCTTTAATGTACGTTGTGTCTATTTTTGGGAGCGCTTCGGTTTACGTCCCCCCTTTTATCGCATGCAGGAGCAGCTGACCCATCTCTAGATGATGATGATGAATTTGTCCTCGCTTCATTCTCTTTGGGAAGCAAAGAACCATGAAATTCTCCTCCAAGGGTCTCTCTCCCTCTCTCCGTCCGAGGCGGAGAACCATTCCAGGCAAAGCCCCCTGGCGGACTCCCCCCCTCCAAAGCTTGGATACCTCTCACGCACGCTCCGGAATATCCCACCCAGCCCCGCAGCAGGTGCAGAAGACGGAGGAACCCTCTCCGCGCCGCACGTGGCAGAGCATCCCGAAGGAACCTCATCTTTACTCGCTTTAAAAAAAGTGACTTTTCCCCCAAAATTCTGGACCCTCACAAGGTAAGCAGTTGATCTGAATCTTCTCTGATAATTCCTGTTTTCTGTTTCTTATCGGAATTTTGCGTACTTTGTAGATAAATTTCTAACAAACAGATTAAAATACGTTTTTTCCCCCCCAGTTTTTTTATTTTTAATTATTTCTACCTTCTTTTGGGGTAGAAAATGAAACGATTGAATCGAGTTTTTGTTACGGGCTTTGTGCGCATTGATACGTATTGTATGAAAATAAATGTAACAATTTTTTTTTTATAAATTCAGGATTTTATTCTTTTTTTTTTTTTAATCTCGCTCCGAGTACTAAGTGCATTGAATTAGCCCTTGGTAATTATTTTGGCATTTCAGAATACCAAGTGCTCGGGATAATGCGTTTCATTCATCCTGCGCAGCCTAATCTGCAAGAAAAAAGCCACAGAGGGATACAAAATGCTATTTGCTGACAATTCAATAGAACTGTCACTCCCCAAATGAAACGGCCCCCGATCGCTTCAAACTGGGGGTGTGCTGGGATTTTCTTTAAAAAAACAAAACAAAAAACCTACATTTTACTCGGTGAGGGGGCGACAATTTTTTTCTTTCTCCTGTTTCTATGATCTGTATTTTTTTTTTTTGTCTAAAAATAGAATGAAGTTTCAGGCTCGGTAAAATCACCTCGAGAAAAGGCGAGAAACGAGCGTTTTTTTTGTGTTGTTTTTTTTTAAACGCTGCCCTATGTGATCGGTTTCGGGCCGTTTAGGTATCGTTGGGAGCCGATAGGGTCCGGCTGTTCGTTCTTCGTCAAAAATGGCCAGTTTTTTTTTTTTATTATTTCTCGATTAAAACAAAGAAAATTTATGTTTGGAACTAGAAAGAGAAAGTGGATAATGTGGGGCAATAGGAGGGTTAAAAGAGTGCGTTATTATACAGAGTAATGGGCATTACAGAGAGGTGTTATATGGAGTGATGGGGACCGGTCATTGAAAGTATTACGGGTTAGAGAGAGAGAAAGAGAAGGAGAGTTATATGGAGTAATGGGAGGGTTATATGGAGTAATGGGAGGGGTTATATGGAGTAATAGGAGGGGTTATATAGAGTAATAGGAGGGGTTATGGGGAGGGTGATATAGAGTAATAGATGGGGTTGTAGGAAGGATAATATGGAGTAATAGGTGGGGTTATATGGAGTAATAGGGGTTATAGGTGGGGTTATATGGAGTAATAGGGGTTATAGGTGGGGTTATATGGAGTAATAGGGGTTATAGGTGGGGTTATATGGAGTAATAGGGGTTATAGGTGGGGTTATATGGAGTAATAGGAGGGGTTATAGGGAGAGTTATATGGAGTAATAGGAGGGGTTATAGGGAGAGTTATACGGAGTAATAGTTGGGGTCATATGGAGGGCTATATGGAGTAATGGAAGGGGTTATATGGAGTAATAGGAATTATATGGAGGGACTGTATTGCATTATAGGGGTTGCAGGGAGGTGTAGTATAGAGTAATAGGAAGAATAATAAAGGGGAAATGCAATATATACGGTATATATATCCACAACCCAAAGAAGTTATATAATGAAACCCAACTTTTTGGAGCGTTACGGCTTCTGTAGACCACCCCAGCTGTACATTTACTGAAAGTCCAATAAATAATCATTAGCAGTCGCTCAGCCAATGTGCTTCTGGCGTGGAAATCTGCATCCTGACGGGGATCCTCTGGAACATAGAGACCTCCTGCCCTTCTTTTCTCGGCTTTTCCTGTTATACGAGTGGTTTATATGCTGTTATGAGATAAATCTGCATTCACGATCCTCTAGTTACTAGTTTTATCCCCCCCCCCGAATATATATATTTTTTAAAAATCTTTCTTTTTAGCTGATTGCCTCCAATGTGTTTCCCTTCTGTGAATTGTTTTTTTAAAGAGTTTTTCTGGGCTGTTTAGCCGTCAGACTCCGGAATGAATTTCACCAAGGGTTAAATACTGGAAAATTCTTCTGTTATCTGTGTGTTTTGTTGTTGTTGTTGTTGTTTTACTTGTGTATTTTTTAATTATGGGAAGAAATCATACTTTCTGTAATGCAAGTTTTTTTTTTAATGCGAATTCGACCTGAAATCTGAGAGTCCGAGGGATTTGTCCTTCTGAGGTCGCTAATTAAACTTGGTTCTATTTTACCAGTGACCAGGAAAAAAAAAAAAAAGATTGAAGTAAATTTAATATCCATGTGAAAAACTATTGAGTCCTTTTTATTAAAAATAACCAATAACCGGATCAGAACCGTCCAAAAATACGGCTGATGCCGCCGGGGATAAAAGGCTGTCGCTGTTACAATATTTAATGCCGTGATAATGAGTCGGCTGCATATCTGCTTCCAGCGGGGAGGACTAATTAACCTCTTACACGCCTGCTCTCATTAAGCGTTATGGAACATTGATGAATGTGCAGAAAACATTTATCTCATACGGAGAGCGAGAGAGAATCTTCACTGTTCTAACGACCAAATTACCGAGAAACGTTAAATAGACGACATTCTCCCCAATAATGTACATTAACGACGTTATTTAACGTGTAGGGTGTTCTATAAAAGCACCCACCTAAAGAATTGGCCGTCCTGTCTGAAGAAGCCCATTTATTCACTTTTTTTATCTTTCTCTCATTCCTTTTATCTTTTTTTTATTGTGTTTTATAACTTTATCTTCTTTTTTCCTTTCCTAAATATGCCTTTTTGTTTGGTTTTCTCTTTTTACAATGGGTAGCGTGACATCGTCGTTAGAGGATATGTTAAAATCTGCCACCACGTTTTAGTTTTGTTTTTTCCCCGAATTTTCTTATTTTTCTAATTTAGAATTTTTTTCTCATTTTAATTTAGAAATTTTTCTGATTTTTTTTTTAAATGTTTCCCTAGATATTAAATGTTACCGGTGATTTTCTAAAGTCACGAGACAAATAAAAATATCTAAAAAATGTCCAACCTTTTTAAGCAGTTTTTCTGTATATTATTCTAGATTTACTGAAACGAGGCTTGAAGGGTTAAATGCAACTTTCATTGTTACTACATTTTAATTTTTTTTTTTTTAATTTTAGCATTTTTTTCCCCCCTCCCCGTTCAGGTCCCTCTGGTCTGACCCCAAACATTCCAATACACAATGAAGACCCCCCCTAATACCTCTAATGCCACTTTTTTGGGTGGGGGGAGAGCTCTTGTGGGACCACCGACCTGCATTTTATATCTTCGTCGAAGCCGTGGCTCCCTCCCGCATCTTAGTGAATACGCCACTTGTGGAAATGATCAATTAATTGGAAGTAACTAGAAAGAGAAGCTTTTAGAGTGTTTTGTAAAAGACGGGTTGTTGTTTTTTGGGGGGGGGTCTATCGCTAAACAAATCCTCCCAACCCCCCCTTTACCCGTTTCTAAGAGGGGTCGCCCCGGTTCACCCCGGGGCTGCGCGGAGCTTGGCGCGTCCGCATGATGTGAATTCTACACCCCTTGTCCGCAGCGACGAAGAAAAAGCCACCATACAGTCCCCGTATCAACAGAACCTGACATTCATCCACTCCGCGCTGGGCCATTCATCCGCCATTGTCTCCCCAAGACAAAGTTGTCTGGTTCCCTTTGTCAGATCGATATTAAAATCATTAAAGGCCTTTTCAGCATTGAAATAAGCGCAGAACAAAGGTCAAATCACTTGGTTTCCCATCTTATTCGGGCGGAATATCAAATGGCTGGAGAGGGAGATCTCCTGGCATCCGCTCACAATGGCCAAAAATGGATTAACGGATCGGGCAGAGGAATGGCTGCCTGGACTCCGAGCCGTAAACACCGGGACGCTGTTCAAACCAAGGGCCAGTATCATGGTAATCCGGGCTAAAGAATGCCGCCCCGCCTTTATTTACTAAACAGCGCCTGAGGTTTTTGGCGGAAAACCACAGATTTTTGACAAATTTCAAATTTTTTTTTAATTAAAAAACTAAATTAGATTTTTCGAGCGACGCTTCTAACGAAGTTCAATCTTCAAAAGTAAAAAACATAATAGTATAATTACTGCTAGATTAAAAAATAAATAAATAAATAAAAAGAATAAAGGGAGATTTTATATTTACAGACAATTAAAGTTTCGGAAATAAAAATGTCCTTTTTAATATTTGTCTGTGTTTTCCTAAAAACTGCATATTATCCCTAAATCGCTAAATCAGATTTCAATTTAAAAAATGAATATCTCCAAATAAAAAGGAAAACAAAGAAAAGAAATAAATGGTATATGGGGAACGTTTTCCTGTCTTTGGGGGAATCGGATGCGGCCTCTGACGGGGCTTTGAATCCGAATGCTTTTTTTTTTTTTTTTTTAATGGGAAAATTTTTTAATAATATTTAAAAAGTTGAAGATATCAGGAAATGTTTTTTTTTTTTTTACAAAATGCTGAAAAGTGTTGTCCTCTCTCTAGTGCACTAAAGCTGGGGACTTACCAACTTCCAACATTCGGTTGGCATTGCGTTCGGCTTCTTCGTATCTTGCGTTGAACGATTTGTAGTTTGTGTCCTAAAAATATGTATGTTTACAGGGTATAAAGAGCTTTCTGGAGTTAGAAAAGTGGTCTTATCGCCATAGCAACCCATGTCGGGGGGGGGAGACCACCTTTCAAACCGGAATCACTTTTTATAGATAACCGTACAGCACTGTAAACCCATGTGTGGCCTGCTAAACGATGCATAAAGCGTAAGCTCTTGTGCGTGAAACTTCGCACAATGCATCTCGGCAGAGGAATTCTAGCCAGAAAATGTCATTTCCACCGGTGGCCAGAAGAGGTCGCTAGAGCCAATTTATTTCCTTCATATATACATTTTAGCTCCATGTATGTAATTCACATACATGTTTCTCAGACGTACCGGAGGGATTATTTCTGTGTAGATTGCAGTTTTCATGAAATTCTCCCATTTTCAAAAAGCAAAGCGTCGTTTTCTATCCGCTAATCCGAAAAATCTTCGGCCAAGGTGTGTTTTGATCTTCGCATTTGCTAATAATTAGTCTGGCACGATGTATAGGTCGTGGCAAAACTTCATTTAACAGAACCGTGTCGGCTTTGAGTGATGGGCTCAACGTATCCTAAAGCACTTGCCGGGTACCAGGGGGGCAAACAACACGCTCCGAGGCAACTGTGTGTGTATAATATATATATTTTATTTTTATTAATTCACAATCATTCCTAATTAGTAGTAAAACTGGTTAATTATTACCAAACAGCCTCCCAGCAGAGGTGGTAGAGGGTAATACAGTGAGGGGTATTAAACAAGCATGGGATAGACATACGGCTCCTGAATCTAAGACGAGACCAACGACTGATTAAGGTCGAGCCGCGTCCATTAATTTTAATGTTATTGTTTTTATTATTATTATTATATATATTATATATATATTATTATTTATATATCTTCCGCAATCCCCGCAGCGTTTCTTACAGTCCCTACATTGAAAGGCTTTGACAAAACTAAAACTGACGAAGACGACCCGATGCGTTGGGTAAAGAGGGCCTCGGCGCGCAGGCTTACAATCTAAATGTTTTTTTTTATTTCTCTCTCCTCTCTCGCATTGCATGTAAAAAATTAGCAGGTAAAACAGTTTATTTGTAAATCCCCGAGAAACAGATAAAAAAAACAAAACAATGTAAAAATAAAGGTTTTTTTTTTTGCCGGTCGAAGCCGCAGAGCAGCAGCCAATTCTTTTGTCTAAAAATTTATTACAAGACGTGCTAATTAGGGAAAGAAAGTGAAAAATCCCGATTATAACCTCCCCCCTAATGAGGCGTTTGTTTCAGTAACAGGTCCTGGTATAATTGGGGGGGGGTGGCCCCTCGCTGCCGGCCCCTATGTATAATGCCACCGGGTAATAGGCAGAACTGTTGCCTGCCCCCTCTGCTTGTTGCCGATTCAGGGGAAAAAGCAATTAATTAAAATTGTACAGCCGTGTGATGTCTGCGGAGACAAAGGACCCACGCGGGGTAACCCTTTCCCTTCCTCGGACCTGAAATCAGTCGCTGGCCTCATCTTAGATCCAAGAGCCAGATGCCTGTCCCTTGCATGTTCAATACCCTCACTGTATTACCCTCTACGGCATCTGCTGGGGGGCTGTTCCACTTATCTACCACCCTCTCAGTAACTTAAAACATTACATGGTTCAGATCCACTCTGAGTAAACCAGATTTGGTCAAGGTTCGAAAAACGTTGGCGCAGAACCAGTTCTAGACTTTTTTGGGGGTAAAACGATCAGCGTATGGAAGCGGGGAGGTCGTTGGTTCCAATTTTACCCTCATTGATTCCAGGTCTTCCTGCTGAGGGAACGTTGACTCTTCTCGACCTGTCGGCATTATTTAATTTGGACTAAAATCCCCATCATCCACCCAGAGCCCCTGGAGTGGGTGCTCTCTTATTCCCAGCCACCGAGTGATGCCCCTTCCTGCGTTCCAGAATTTTGGGCGGTGGAATTGGGGGAGGGGGGGGGGTTTCTCATTTGGATACATAATTATTTGACACGTCCCCCCCCCAGTGGGCTTCCAACTCATTAAAGACTTTTACAGGCCCTTATTTAACAAATTCATCCAGCAGTGACTGTCTCGCTGAATGGAGCGCCCTGCTAGGCGAGGGGGGGGATTTAGTGTTGAGGAGGGCAGAATGGAGGGATCAGGGCTGTCTTGCGGAGAGAGGCTGCGGTTGCCAGAGGCTCCCTACTGTTTTACCAAAGCTGGGAGAAGAAGATTACTCAGACACTAATTCGATTTGCAACAGCCAGTGTTTAGGAATTCAATGGGGGGCCGGGGCGCGGAAAAGAGTGGGGGCAAATTAGCATAGACCCCAATTTCCAAGCCATTCTGCTGGATCCTGTCCCTGTTTTCTAACCCCCTTCTCGGGAATACAGAGCGCTCCGGATGAATGACAAATCCATGGAGCTGTTTAAACAAAATCAGCTCCTTTAAACCGGTCCCCCCCTTTATTAATGAGGGGCTATCAGCTCAGCGAAGCAGGGGGGAGGCTGAGAAAATGAATTGCCCTCGTTGTTTGGGTGGGTGGCTGCCCCGTATCTTTTCTTTTATCCTCGCCCCGGGAGCTGTTTGCTCTGCCTGCATGCGCTCAGATCGGCTGATAAGACGGGGATTTGTAAAGGTGTTTTGAAAAGTTTCAAATCAATCTTCCCGGGTCGGAGAGGAAGGGGAAGGGGGGGGGGGTACAAAGAAATTGTCCGTGTAACAAGACAGAAAAAAAAAACCCCTCGTTTAATCCGGCAACACTTTCTGACTATGGGTGAGTTAATCTGTATTAACTCTTCGAGTGTACAAAGGACCAGAGGCGGAAAAAAAAGGGAAAAACTACAGCGGGGGGGGGGGGGAATTATGGGAGATACTTACTCCCTGTCTCCAACGGGGAGATCATCGACGCTTGTCCTTTAAGAAATACCTAGATAGTCCCAAGAGCTTGCAATCCATTATACGTTGTCCGCTGGCCAATCAAGGTAGCATCTTCACCAACGAAATATCCAGAAACGCATCCTTGGCTCGAGAGATTAAAGCACGTGTGTGCGATCTCGCCAACTGAGACCGCATTATAGCGAGGTCATGCTAGAGCTAATTAGAATATTATGGAGAAATTGCCAATTTTTGGGGTTTTTTTTTAGATCTCTTTTCGTGATCCAAATTGAAAAACAAACAAACACAGCATTGAAATAATTACTCGTTTTACAGGAAAGCATTCCTTCCTGATTACAAAGTAACAATGTTATTGTTCCTCTCCCTTTTGTGTTTGAATTATATTATTTGTCCTACTTTTGTTTCCAGAAATGTATCCTTCGCTTGGGATCTACGGCCGCTTGTTAAATAAATTGTTAATAAATCTCACATTCTTATAAAGTTCCCCGCGGCAGGGGATAGAAGGTTCTTTCCTTCCGGTCTCTGGAGGCAACGTCGGGTCCTTGGAGCAGAACTGTGGATATAAGGGGTCACCGGAGGAATATTTGTAATCAATTTATATTTATTATTATATTTATAATAATAGTTAATATTCCTCTGGATGTGCGCATTAATGCACGAGCGCGAGCAAATCTAAAATCGGAAAACTTTTCGTTAAAATCAAAATCTCCCTTTCGCCAAATGCGTAGCCTTACATTTATCCATGTTAGACCATATTTGTTTAACAAGGTTAGGATTTATATCCAGCTCTTATAAGATTTCAATCCAATTCTACAAATGATTTTATCTATTATTATCTTACATTTAAATACAAATATCCTAAAACGCACAGATTGGATCCTAAAACAGGATACACGTTCTAATCTCTCCAGCGTGGCCACAAACAAACCTCGGAACTTCTGCAATTCGTTTGTTTGTATTTTTGGAATTTGCCGTTAGAATGGAAACCGTATTGATGAAATTCTTGGCAGAGGGGGTAATCGGATGGCATAGGGGTGCGAGGAAGGGATGCACCTATTCATTATCACACAGTAGTGGAACGTTCAAGTCCTCGCTGTAATCGGAGAAGCCGGTGAGACAGATATGGGTAATGTATCTGGATTAGAGGATGTGGGAGGTATGTAATTCTTCTTGTTCTTGTTGGCAGATATGGGCAGTAATGCAAAGGGGGGGGGCGCAATGGTGTTTTGTAGGAAAATATATATATTTAGGATTTTTCCACCCAACATACCTTGGATTTGGTGAAGTAGAAACGTCCCCTCTTCCTCTGTAGAGTAACTTTGATTTGGTCTCTTTTTGTCCTCAAATATAAACTCTTATCATTCGGATCGTATAAATCGACCTAACAAGGCTTCCTCCTGCTGCTTTATCTCTATATTGAGTGATGTATGAGAGGAAGAATGATGCTCAAGTGCCACATCATGTAATAAATCTGTCGGCGACCACGAGGCTACCTATTTTATTAATACAAAGTTTTCTTTTATTGTAGAAATGTTCTCCATATGCCTGATAGACCTAGATTTTTTAAAAATAAAACAAGGGTTTTCTCGTTTTTCTGAGACCCTCCTTTTTTTAAATGGGGTCAAAAGTATTTTCAGATAACGTTGAATATTAGACTGGATAATAAATATCCCTAAACAGCCACTGCATCCTTTTATTTTACATCCCATGCTACGAGCGCATTGTAAGACTTCAATTAAGAACAATTTTCTACAAAAAATGTTTTTTTTTTTTTAATGTAAAAAATGTAAAGTATAATTTATCAAATACCCAAGGAGATGTTCACCATTTTAATATTGTTTTCAGTATTTCAAGTTCAAAATTCAGAAGTTTACTAAAAAATGTATTATAAAAACATCATTTTAGTATTCTTTTTTTTTAATTCTGATATTTGGATTTTTTTTTACAAATGTAATTTCCCTAAAAAAAATCTATTTCTTTTATTTCATTGCATTTGAGAAGTTTATCATCCTCACCCCCCCCTCCCAGATGACATTCACCTCTTAAAAGAACCTGGAGTTTTCACCAACCGGTGGTTATTATGTATCTTATGACTCTCCTTGTTTTTGGGGGGGGGGAATCATGACGCGTCATTTCATTGAGTCGGGAATCTTTCATTATCCATTAAGTCAGCGGCAGTTGAAATGCGGACCTCAAGGTGATCTCCTTCCTTCTCATTCAGACCCCGGGTTATCAATACAGCATTAGCATAATCAGCGCCTACAAAAGGATCGGCATTAATTAGCACTGATATATTGTGCTTGGATTTCCTCTGTTATTTGTTTAACCCTTATTTCCCCAAAAAAGGGGTTTCTAGACCATGAAAGGAAAGTTGGATGCAAGTTTTTTTTAGTTTTTTTTTCTTTTTTTTTTCTTTTTTTCCCCCCTGTTAATTTATTCCTGAAGGAAATAAACACTTGGATATTTTCCTAACTGTTCCTCAAGTGTCAGAAGTAATACAGATGTCTTAAACTTGGGAATGACTTGGCTTTTATCTGTTTATGCGATGCTTGTGAACAGATACAGGATAGAAATCAGAGGGAATGGGGGAGAGTTTGAGAAACAGATTAAGGCTTAAGAATTTTTTTTTTAATTTTTTTTTTTTTTTTTTTTGGAACGAGTGCTTGGGGGGAATAATAAGCTTTGAAGCGATTTTGAAACAAATTGGACGGGAAGTGGAAAAAAACTTTAAAGGATAAATTTGTAAAAATGTTAAGTGTTTAACTTAAATATTCTTGTGATTTTTTTTATTTTTTTTTTATTACAATAGTGGCTTTTTTTCTTTAATGAGAATTTTAGATTTTAAAAAAATATTAAAATCTATTAAAAAAAAAAAAATAGTTTTAAAAAATATTTATTTTTTTTTTTTTGGGGGGATTGATAAAATAGGAAGTTAATTGAGCTGTTCTAATGTTTAAAAAGCTAAATCCAAATTTTAGCTTAACATTTTAAGAAATTAAGTAGCTTTTTAGTATGGGAAAATAAATATATATTATATTAATTATAGTTGGACTTCAAATTGTATAGAAAATTTAGTAATTTTCTTGCAAAGTATAATTGATTAAATGATTTATCATAAATCATTAATAATTAATGACTGCACTTTAAAGGGCTCTGCCTCCAAAGAATTTATAACACAAAGGAAAACTCAATTTCCTAAAACTAATTTTGAAATTTAAATTATTAGTAATTTTAACATTAATTAAAGAATTTTATGTCTCAAATTTATAAAACAAATATAGTACTAATGTATGTTTTGTATACTTTTTTGAAAACATTCAATGGAAAACATTTTGTTTTCCACTAAAAAAAAAATAATTAAATTAAGTCATATTTACTCAGAATCTAAAACTAAAAACTTAAATATTCCCGCAATATGTGTCATCGATATTATTGAGAATAATACTAAAAATAATAATTAAAATGTTTATGAAAATAGGCATATGACCTTTATTACTAAAAAAAAACAAAAAACCCCAACAAATTAGTTGCTAGTTAATTATGCCAGACAAAAACCCCTAAAGTGATACATGGGTTAAAAATAGTTGGATATGTGTAGGGAGATAACCGAAAAACACAGATAATGGAAAATAGTTACAAATGAGAAGGCGCAGATAGACACGCGTGTTATTAGACACGGAGTTAACTATGTAAACCGCGTTAAACTGGATAGATGTGCTGCTAAATACGTCAAAATCTTTTTTTCAAATAAACGTAAAAAAAAGTTTAGAAATGTTACCAAAAAGAGTGAATGTTTTCCCTGATCGGATACACGCAGTGTCTGAGGGTCTCTACGATTAAATGAAATGATTCTCGCGCAGGACTTTTAGGTTGTTGGAGGACTTTTTGGGGGTCGGTTTTAAGCGGAGTGACTTTGTATTGTGAGTATGGTGAGTATGGTGAGCCGGGCCTGTCCCGAATAACACCTGCACAGATCGGAGACATGTCAGCGGCGGTCAGAATTATGTCAGGAATTTATCGCTCTCTCGCTCTCTTTTTGTTCCCCAGGTAGAGAACTTGCATGCGAATAAATAGCTGTGAGCGGTGGGGTAGGGAGAATCCGTCTGCTGCTGTAACCTGGGCACATTCATTCCCTCTTGCCCCTCTTAGGGGGAAATAAAACCCCCAGAGTGTATCAGGAGCAAAAATACAATCCTGCCCCCTTTGCGGGCAGCCTTCCCGACCTCCAGCCTTCCCGACCTCCAGCCTTCCCGACCTCCAGCCTCCTCATCCTCCGTGATGTTCTTGGTTGCTTTCTTGCTTTCCATCTTTTCTGCCGTGACCCCCGGCGGCTTCTCCTTGGGCAGCCTCGCATCTTACGGCATCTCTGTGGGCGACCCCCCCATGCGGCAATCCGTGCAGCTTGTTCCATGCGTGCTTTCTTATATGATGAAGGCAACCATGCATCCTGCGCCCCCTCTCAAGATATAGCGTTCTTCCAGAATCCTCCAAAACCGAATATTCTCCCCTAATCTTTAGCCTTCACAAAACATGGGGGCACGCATGTCATCGCAGGCTCTAGCATGAGCCTCCGATTTCTGCGGCCCCCGTTGGCACCAGCGCTGCCGTAAAGCGCAGCGTCGCATGGCTTTGGCCATTTTATTTCATGCTCTCCCAGGACAGCATTTTCTGATCGTCGGGCCGGCAGCTTTACACACCATTGAGTCCGTCTTGAGATACCGCATTGCCCCGGAGCCCTGTAGTCTCTTTTAGACAAATGCCTTACATTTTTGCAGTCACTCTTCAGATAGGAGAGGCAGAACCTCGCTCTCCAGACCAGACAGGCAATGCGCTGGAATACAGCAAGCGAGCAAGCAGGCAGTCCTGTGAGCGCCCGCAACCGGCCCCGGTTTACCCCCTAGCCTGGGATCTGCTCGTAACAGGACAGGCAGAACCTTGGACTCCAGCGACTGCTTGTGATTGTTGCATCGCAGAACCACTGCTTGCAGAAATGGGACTATCGCAACCCCGCATCGAGAGGCGCTTGCAGTTTGGGACTGTGGAGCTAACATTCGCCAAGAGCCCAAATGCACCCAAACGGACCATCTAACGCTGCAACCCCGCAACCGCCTGCAAGGGAAATAATCTGCAGCCTTGGGACTAGACTACATCGACCCGGCTCGCACTACAACCCTGCAGCGAGGATAACTGCAGTGCATGGGCTGCGGCTTTCTGCATGACTGCCCTGCCTCTCCGCTCCGACCCTCCGACCGGCTGCAGCAGAACCGGCCTGGATTCATTCTTAACAGCCGCTGGCCGTGGAATTAGCCACAGAGATGCCTCTCTGGATGAGGGGTCAACAAGTGGCGTTCATTTACCCAGACCCCCCCCAGCGCAGGGCAGAGTTTCAGGTGTGACACAACCTGCAGCCTCTAAAGGGGGTCCGGCACTGCCGCCTACCCCTCCGGCCTCGCTCTGCGCACCGTTCCTGTCTTTTGAACCGGCGCTGCACCCCTCTGATTGAAACTCGCTTGTCTTTTAACCCTTAAGATCCTGCGCGCTGACATTGTGTCGGCTATTCATAAAAGATATCCCTCTTCTCCGCTCCGTGCTGCACCTCTGCCGCTCATCCCCATCACTCTCCCCTTAACCACCTTGTGTTATCTCGGCCGCTCTCGCTCATCAGTTTGCACCCTCCGCTGCCTCTACTTGCTGCGCCCTCCCTCCCCTTCCCTTTTCTTCTCTCGCACACTTTCCCTGCCTTATGCAGTGTGAAGATCCCAGACCCGCAACCACTCCCTGCCTCTCTACTACTCCCTCCTTGCCTCTCCCTTTCTACCTCTCCTCCTCTCCTCTTCTGCATGTGAATCGGCTGCCGGCAGCCTCCCCTGGCCACTGATCTTCTACCAGTGGGTGTCGTTGCAATCCCCCCTAATACGGTGTCACTCCTTTAAATGACCTCAAGCCAAGCCGAGTCTGAAAGAGTTGTTCACTTCCAATACGCAACGCAGTAAAGGCAGATAGCAGCTACTCCTCTAAAGCGAAGGATGTTCAGACAAATCCCGGCGATTGCTTTTCCACTTTAAAACTCCAGCCTCCTGCTTCTATCTGCGCCGACGACCCAATTCACTTTTTTTTTTTCTTGACAAAACTTATATTTCTTCTTTTTTTTTTGTTACTTGTTGCATTTGAAATCTAAAGGTAGTGCATTTTTTTGTATAATTACTTTTAATTGCCAATTGATTGAAAAGTGCAATTCAATTCAAAAAAGTATTTTTTTTTTTGCCTTTAGAACCAGATTTTTTGTTAATTATTTAAAAATATATATATTTTTTTAAATTTAGTTTTGTATCATTTGTCAGTTTTATAGAAAATTTTTTTAATTTATTTTTATTTTTTACGTTTTTTTTTACATTTTTTGAATGTTGCCCTTGAATGCGTACCTTTTTTTTTTTTTAACGTTTTTCGAAATCTTTTTTGGAACATTTTCTCCTGAACTGATGATGTCATGTTTATTTAATTCTGGTTGCTAGTCTATTTTCTTTTCTGCTATTTTACCATCTGTTTCAGTAACTCCTAGGTAACTAAAGTCTATTTTTTTTTTTCTTTTTCTTCTTCAATTTGTCTGCCAGGAGCAACCATCAGAGGGATCTCTGGTCAAGGCACGGTTAAGCTGGATCCGGGATGATGCTAACAGAGCAGCTTCTCTTGTTCGTTTTGGTGTCGCTGTCCTGCACTGCCCAAGAAGGAAGAGGAGGATATGGGATGTTTTCTATCCAAACCTCTCAGCCCGATCCCTGCTACGATGAGAACGGAAACCCGAGGAGGTGTATCCCTGACTTTGTCAATTCTGCTTTCGGGAAGGAGGTGAAGGTGTCCAGTACGTGTGGAAAGAGTTCGTCGAGATACTGCGTGGTGACAGAAAAAGGAGAAGATAGATTCCGGAACTGTCACATCTGCAACATGTCCGACCCTAAGAAAGCTCACCCGCCGTCCTTTCTAACCGACCTCAACAACCCTCACAACCTGACCTGCTGGCAGTCCGAGAACTACATCCAGTATCCTCTGAACGTCACCCTTACTTTGTCCCTTGGTAAGAAGTTTGAGGTGACCTACGTGAGTCTCCAGTTCTGCTCTCCAAGACCAGAGTCCATGGCCATCTTCAAGTCAATGGACTATGGCAAGTCCTGGGTACCTTTCCAGTTCTACTCAACCCAGTGCAGAAAGATGTACAACAAGCCCAACAAGGCGGTGATCACTAAGCAAAACGAGCAGGAGGCTATCTGCACCGACTCTCACACAGACATGCACCCCCTCTCTGGCGGTTTGATAGCCTTCAGTACCTTGGATGGTCGCCCATCAGCTCATGACTTTGATAATTCCCCAGTGCTGCAAGACTGGGTGACGGCCACCGACATCAAAGTGGTCTTCAGCCGTCTTCATACGTTCGGGGATGAAAACGAAGATGACTCCGAGCTTGCCAGGGACTCGTACTTTTACGCAGTGTCAGATCTACAGGTAGGGGGTCGATGCAAGTGCAACGGCCACGCGTCTAGGTGTGTCAAGGACCGAGATGACAACTTGGTTTGCGAATGCAAGCACAATACTGCTGGCCCCGAGTGTGACCGATGCAAGCCCTTCCACTACGACAGACCTTGGCAGAGAGCTACGGCGAGAGAAGCCAATGAGTGCGTGGGTGAGTAGGTGCGCTTGATCCTGTATAGATTTCCATATTTTGGGAATGTTTTCTTAAAGGGGAATCTAATGACGAGGTTATACCTTTGTCTATTTACGCTGTCAAAGGGAGCAACAAAAAACTGTCCTTCTGTTAAAGAACTACCACTCCCAAGACTCCCCACTGGCCCATTCGCCTGTAGAGAGTCTTGAGAGTTATACTGCATCAACAGTCTTAGAGGAAAAGGTTAATATTGGATGTGACTTATAGGTGAACCTTTAAGGAACGAGGGGTGACCGGCACATGTAAACAGGGGGGGGGGGT
>VKOC01027896.1:0-33906 GCA_009364415.1 Spea multiplicata
CACACACAAGTACACATCCATGCTCACACACACAAGTGCACATCCATGCTCACACACATACATATCCGCTCCTGCAGCTTTCCATCTGGCTGCTTGTGCACACTTATGCGGTTGGTGACTCCAATACGTTCCTGTATGTCCGTGCTGTTTTGAAACTATTTTGAACCGATATGAGGAGACAGGAAGAAGGGGTCGCACCGGGCCCCGTCTGTGACCCCTGTATCACTGTGTCATGATACTTTTTTTCTTTTCTTTTAGGGTTTGAACACTGTCAGAGGAAGTTTTAAGCAGTCTCAAGAGAGGAACAGAAAAAAAGACAGTACCGTGATAAAAAGAAAAAAAATACCCAGACGTGAATGTTCAAACTGTGAAAGAACTGGGGTGAGCTTTTCAAACAGGTATGGAGATGGTGAAAATAACAAAATTACGCAGATTAATAAATGCCTCATTATATTAGTGGGGCCTTATAATTATTACTTGATTTTACAGTGTCCAATATATATAAGTTGAAATTGGCCAATTAGTCTACATTTTAAGGACATTCAAATGTTGCAATGTATTTTCTGCCATTAAAAAAAAGCCATTAGATGGCAGTATGCACATGGGTTTTCTGTTAACATTTAATTAATATGCAAATTAAACGTTAAAAGCTGAAGTTGTGTGCAAGTCATGTTGTGATTTGGGATGGGATACATTGAAACTCACCCCTTTTTCAGCATTGCCGAATGGGCAGAGTGTAATGTTTAGGTACTTTATCTGCCCTTTATTGATGATTTCTACGTTATTAAAAAAAACAATTGAGAGCTAATTTTTAGACTCAATTAAAGCTGTCTAGGAAAAATAATCTATCTAGTCTATACATTCCCTACCTAAGAATTCTGAACTCTCCCAAATGTTATTGTTGCTTCTAAATTTTCATTCCCCCCAAAAAATGTATTCCCTTATTTACCCATATACTTTTTAGCACAGTGCACTCATTATTTTTCTGTAAGCGAGTTAAGATCTTACAAGAGGCTAACCCTATACACAGTATCCCCAGCTGTGTGAAATACGTCATACAACTTCAGGGTTGCTTACCCCATTTACTGCAGTAAAATAAAGGTCCAAAAGTTTTTAGGAATTAATTGTAATTGATGGAGTGAGCAACCCTGAGTTTGTTTTCTATTCCCCTTATTTCTCTCCATTAAAGACACTTACACTTTTCTGCTTGGTAATCTCTCAGAGAACAACCCAAAAAGAACAAACCCACAAATAGAAGATCAGGAAGTTCTAATAAGAATGGCATTAAAGGCATGATGACAAATCGAAAGCCATTGAAAAGCTCTACCGGTGATGTCAACTTTCCCTCAAAAAAGACAAAAGGGAAGTGTACAAGAACAGCAAGTATGCATATTCAATGTTACAATTTTACAAGAAATGTAAATCCTTATTATTAGCTTATATAGAACATATTGCCATAAAGTAAATAATAGACATACTTTCTGAGTTGTCGCCCCAAATCACATTTCTTTCTGATCTTTCTAGCTGCCAAAGGCAATTCTGTCTCCAGACAGAAACTGATGCCTAAATTTACAAATAGACAGATTTCCAAAAAGAATGAGTTTGGGGAAACAAAACTACACCAAGCTGCAAAACAGAATAATATAGATTTGATAAATGCTTTAATAGGAGCAGGTGCACAAGTAAATGAAGCTGATTATGGTGGTAAGTAATTGTAATGCTTGAAATAAGCCATAATAAACAGTGACATTTTTATATAATGCCTTAGATTAAAAAAAGGGGGGGTTACTAACTGAACCATAGTTTGCAAGTGACTTTGTAGGGCCAGTGCTGGTGGGTTTCCTGAAGAAGGCTCAAGTCAGCTGGCATACTACATACATAAAGTGACAATATTTCTTGATTGGATTCTCATTGATTCAATTATACAGACCAACTCAGACTAATTTGCAGGGAAAACATGTCCTTTATAATACATTGCAAAGCCATTGTGTAGCTTTGTTTTAAACTGACTCGTGCAAATCAACGGTTAGGTATACTTTGTAAAAAAAATAATTAAAGCATCTCTGTTTTCTTTTTAAATGAGACATATACTTATTATTTTACCATAACAAGTACTAAGCAATACTGACAAACTGCATTGTAAAATTAGGAACCTGGTAGAACTTTTGTTTTTAAAATATTTGTACATGTTTGAAACAAGCTCAAATCACCAAGAGATTTTCCATCTGGTTTCTCAGGATGGACACCATTACATGAAGCATGTGTTGCAGGTAATTACCAAGCAGCCAGATTACTCTTACAGGCTGGAGCGGATGCCAATATTAAAGGTTTGGAAGAAATAACCCCAATACATGACGCTGCCAAGAAAGGTTACTATGAGGTGAGGTAGCATGCCTTTTACTGCATAAGAGCTGAAAAATCTGTATATATGTAACAGACATCACATCAGACAGTAGTTATACTTGCATTGCATACAGTAAGTAGTTAAAATGTAATGAATTACAGCTATTTAATCGAGTGATTTTGCTAATGCTGTGACACAAAATAATGATAGGAGGTGAATATTATGCTGTAACTTCCATTACTAATCCCAATAGCATCAAAGAAATTACTATACAGCAACTCAATAGGTAACATATTTTTACAGTTGAAGAATATTCAATGCACCAATAACATTAAAACAGAGCATATAGATATAAGTCACTCGAACCTCCATAAATCCTCTTTCTTTGGCTGGTCCAATAATGACCAAAATCATTTGGAACTAGATAAGTAAATCCAACGAAACACAGGAGTGGAAAAAAAACACAATTTGGATGTAGTGACAGTCAACCTCTTTCCTCGAAGGGATGTGATAAATTCTTGATCTAAGAAAAATATGTAGAAAATAGAAACAAAAGGAAGGTTATTAAAATATTCTCTGGGAGGGAAAATATTCGCCTCCTGTCTTTAATAAAATCATTATTTTGCGTTACGACGTTAGCAAAATCACCAGATTTTATCACAAGACAGAAATTAAACTCTTTAAAGGCAGATACCCTAGATTTAAACTATGAAGTATTCTAATAAGAATTTAAAAGTTAAGACTGACCAGGCTGCGCAACACTGCTGTTCTATCCAAGTAATGTTGCAAATACGGAACAGCACATAAATTAGGATAAGTAGGAAAAACTAGAATAAAAAATTGACTTTATGAAAGTTTTTGTTCTTCTAGAAATGAAAAGATTTATTGTGAAAATCAAGCACACAGACATCTGAAACATGTTTTTACAAAATTAGACATAAAGTTAGTTTTGCAGATAGTTGTTTTAAAGACAAGAATTCATCTCAATACCCGACACATCAAAGGATGTTTTCAAATAGGAAAAGAATCCACTAAAGCATATACTGTAGAAATAGCAGAACGATACAAATTAATGGTTCTGTGAGCCTTTCGGCTGTCATTAAAAGAAAACAAATGAACTTGTCACAAAAGGGCTCTATGTCAAGTTCCAAGCTAGCCCATACCTTCCAGGCTGATCCATAAGCAATCCTGCCACCTGGTGCTCAGATGTCTCATATTTATTCCTTAATGACCAATCTTGGAGACAACCGTCCACTGCTAGAGCTTCTAGAGCAGTCTCCTGCTAAATAACTTTGGTAAGTGGGAAATCAGATTGGTCCACATGGAAGATAAGCATCACGCTTCCTAACCTAGACGACTGGCAACTGACTCTATGACTAGAAGTGCTCTGTAATGAAGAAGAGCATGTAAAATAGCTTGGATTGATGCTGCAAGCATTCTGGCGAATCTGGCAGGACTCAATGAAGCTTCTATGGAGTTAATGGTAACATCCACAAATGTTGCTTTTTTTAGGAAAACCTAAATCCACAAGGATTTTTATTGTCCATTTAGTATGTAATAAGTTTAAATGTTCACTTTCAGACATTATGAGAATGTCTTCCAAATAAATGATCATTCTGTCAGCTTTGTGTGAGGAGTAGCTTGATTTAATGTGTGGAGAAGGTAAGTTCAGTAGGAGCCCAGAATGTGGGAATGGGTCTTACAGGATAACTAAGGGGTAACTGCTGTGTGCAGGAATGCAGGATATGGTAAGTAGATGGCAGCAGAAGGGTTAAAAATTCAGAATCTTGTTGCAGGATACAATAACTGTACACCAAGGTATAGCATCCGTCTGTAGATAGAACTGGTAGATACACAGCAGGTGTACAGGGTTAACATAGCCGAGGTCAGGGGGCACCAGAGAAGCAGCAAATCCAACTGGCATCATTGTTTTCTTCTTTACAAGGATGATTGCTGCCAACCCTGGGGAAGAAAGTGGAACAGGCATTATTATTATTATAGCACCATCAAATTCCGTAGCGCTGTACAATGGGTAGACAGGACATAACAAGTAGTATGTAACATAACAATTTGACTTACAGAAACAACAGGCGAGGAGGGCCCTGCTCAAACGAGCTTACAATCTAGGGCATGATTGTCTTTTTCCCACTAACTCTTGTGTTTATCAATCTAACATCCAAAAGAAAGTGACTGAGGCAGTTGTGTTTGATGAGGAATGGCAAAGAAATCTATGATATAACCCCAAATCATTTGAAGTATCCAGAGGTATGCAGTCATTTTTGACCATTGATGGGTAACTCTGCCACCCACTTTTTCCAGAGTCCGGTCCTTTTGAAAACCTTTTGGGAATAACTTTTTTCATCAAGTATTTAGCTTTATCAAAAGAAGTGAATGTATTCACATAGTTTCCCAACTTTTTTACAAAAGACATTACCCCGGGCAGACGGACCAGGTTCTTTATTAGATAACGCTTCTAACCGAGGGTCAAGACGAAGAAGTAGACAGCATCTCTTTTTATAGTTAATGCTGAGTTAGCATTTCCCAGCAGGCAAATGGACCTTTGTATCCAGCTTCTCAATATATCTCGTCAACAGCGGATTTGTTTGTTTAAGCAAATTCCGCTAACTCAAATATATTCGAGGAAATACAGTAGTGGCTTTTGCATGTAAGTGTAACGCATTTTCCTGACCCCAATCGGCTATAGTGCGCAACCTGAAGTACCGCGCATGCGTAAAACGTTCGCTTCACGCATACCTGGAAATCAACGGAGGACGTTTTTTTGGACGTTCGAAAGGCTTTCTATATGCTCTGTTGTAATATTATTGGTGCATTGACGATTCTTATATGAAACTATTCAGTTGCTGTATATATTTGCTTTCTTTGTTGCTATTGGGAGAAGTAAATGAAGTTATATTTTATTTTAAACTATCCTGTCTTGTGATAAAATCAATATTGAATTTATGTAAGGCGCTGATATCATAGTTATTGGTACCAGGCTTGTGGTTGTCTGGTTTTAAACTGCTTTGCACATTGTACAAAATAAATATTCACAGACAGATGTTATTTAACCAACGCACCCTGAGAACGGATTTTGTCTCTTAGTTGTAGTTGAACACTTGAAGGTGAGAAAGGAGTTGAGTGCCTCGAAGGCAAGTAACATGAAAAGGTTAACAGTGATTAATGGTAACTCTGTATCTCGCTCTCCAGTACACTGAATAAACCTATGCAATAATTTAAATAAGATAAGCTAGGCATATACATACATATGCTCACCATAGTTTCCTGTGGTTGTTATGGTGATGGACTGGAGTGTTTGTTGGATTTGTACCCTTTAATCATTCTGGACTTGCTGCACACCGGTGTGGATAAGTGGCTAGAGCCTTCCTTTTTATTTGTTTTTTTAAATTTGTTGGGTTATCTTAATAATGGGTTGCGATGTGACCAGGAACGACAATTGTTTTTCTGTACCTTGTCCCGTGAGTGCTCTTACATTTTCTATGGACAGTATATATATATATATATATACAGTCCATACGTACAGTGTATATATATATATATACATATATATATATATCACAGAATCAGCCAGTTTTTCCCCAATTGTTAAGTTGCTGTCGGATGAGGGGAAGTGAGGCAACTTAACAACAGGAAATCAATGATATTTTTAGGTATTCTCAGCTTCCCTGAGGTATAGTAGTCCTCGTTTTCAAATAAACATTCAAAAAAGAATTACACTGAGAAGTATGAGTAATGAGACAGTTCACCTTTATAAAATCCCTATATACAGAGTTATGCTTAGATTTTATATTTAGTGTTTGCCAGCTTTATTGCCAGCATTTTCCATGTCCCTACTTATCGCTTCTTTTAAATTATTGTATTGCCTGTAATTGTAGGTGGTACAGCTTCTTCTTAGCTATGGTGCAGACCCCCATTTGAAGACTAAAAAAGGGATGACAGCTTTTGATGAAACTGAGGATGAGAACATAAGAAACCTGCTGTTTTCATCAGTTTGTAAGTCTAATACCTTAGACATACTCACGGACAATAAATATACTTACTGATTACTTTAACATGCCTCTGTTAACTTGTTAAAATGTTGTTGCCCGTGTTTGCTATTGGAAATACTCCCATTGGCCACAGAAGCAGCCCCTGACCCGGCCACAGAAGCAGCCCCTGACGCGGCCGCAGAAGCAGCCCCTGACGCTGCCACAGAAGCAGCCCCTGACGCAGCCACAGAAGCCACAGAAGCCTGGACCTAGAACTACATATTGAGGCAGCCCGGTTCTGACCCTCTCTTACCACAGAGAGGGCAGGAAATATTTTTCATTTATATCTGCTAACAGGTCTCCACCACTAAGTATTGCACATTCCCTATCTTTTATCATTAAACCAGTAGATTGTGGCAGAACCTTTTTTAGTTAGCTTTCAGATTTATTATCTCCAGTGACATTTTTAATAATTATTTTTGTGCGGCACCTTTATTTTGTTGGATTATTATTGGATTGCAGGTATAGGATCCCCCCTTCTACTTCTTCTCCTTGTCAAATTGGAATGATGCATATATAGACAGTACATATTCCTAACTTACCATACTTACTTATGATTAGCAGTTATGTTTTAAATTAAGGATTTTTCCATATACAGAAAACATTAATTGGCATCTGACAAATGTAGCAGATTTAATAAAATACCTATCATTAAATAAAATAGTCTGCCATTCTTCCAGCAATAGGTTTAGTATCAAACACACAGAAACAAATGTTAAGAGTTTTTTCTCTTCTCCCTTCACTTCGTTCCAATTTTTTTCTTACTTTGTATCATCTATAAAAATGGACCTTCCAACCCCTAATTATGTTTATATCATAAGGCACATTTGAGTCGGTATTGCATGCACTCCAGTGCATTTTATGACATGGAAATGCAAGCATGCATTCATTTTTTTTTATTGGAGTTGGAGTATAAGACTTGTGTCTAATTGTTTCCTCTCATCATTCTCCCTCATTTTCAGCCACAGTATTTACGAGCGCTGCCTGTGCATCCACTGTAATGCATATGAGCTTAGCCTGCATATCTTAAATATTTCTTATCTTTATGTATTACGAGATACACTTAACAAGACATTCAGTTTGTGAAGTTATCCTATTGTATATAACATGATGCAAATGTCAGAATCTTTTCTGCATTCAAAAAGTGACCTGAAAAGGTGTGTAGATAACGAGAGAGTAGGATCTTAGACAGTACGTAAGGAATCACCCATTTGAACACTAATCTCTAGGACCTTGTGTTGCTGGTCGTAGCAGTTTCTGCATCCCTTTCCTAACTATGTCACCTTCCTGGATTAAAAAAAGGAATAGGCTATTTCTTTGGTACCCTAGAAATCATTAAATGCATAAAGGCGGTATATTTTTTCTTTTAAATATATGTTGCTAATATGATTCTTCTGTATATTTTTTCCAGCCACAACACCAGCAATGAATTTGTGCAGCAAAAGTAAAACCAATGAGCAGGTAGATTCTGTACAAAATAAAGATTTAGAATCAGATAGGTATCATGAATATGAAAATGAAATGAAATGAAAAGAAAACGATTCACATATTGGTAAAAAAAAGAACATGATGCCCATGCTTAATGGTCATCATATCTCTGAACCTGAAATAGCTGAAATATGTTTTGAATAGAGTAGGGTGTGAAAAGGCAAATCAGTCAAAGTGTTCTGAATGTTCCAGTACTGCCTGCACTTATTAATATTTATAACTCCTTAGGTATGCCCTCTATCTCATTGAATAGTGTTACAAGTGAGTCTCCCAGTAAGCATTGTTCTAGTATTTCTTGCAAAGTTTTTTCAAATGTTTTTTCCAGCAGCCCAAACAAACATTCTTCTGTCATTCCTCACAACATTTTTTAATAGTCTTCATAAAACACTGCATACGTAGTGCACTTAAGTATTCCACTACTATTCCTCAAAGTATGTCCCTTGAGAGTCTTCTGTAAGAACTTATATAAATGACTCAGATAAAAGTGTTTCTCTTCAGCACTATTCATGTTTAATATGCAATGTTTTTGATAAATGTCCAGAAGGTGATGGATTTTTATTTCAGAAAACATTGAACTTCTAAATAAGTGGACTTTATTTCAGGGTCTTCTGAATGTTGATGTAGAAACCGTGTCCCAGTTCCAGGTTTCTCCTACAACCTCATCCAAAAATGATTCAAAGTCACTGAAGAAAAAAAAAGGTATTTCTTTCATTTCCTTTTTCCTATTTTCAGTACCAACATCTAGTGCTGCTAGATTAGAGGTTGCAGGACGTGCAGCATCATTTAGGATGTCTAATGTTAAATTGTTGTCCACCTGTAGAGCAAAAAATTACAGATCCATAAATCAACAGGAGCATCCTCTGGGAACGCCCTCCCTCCAGAAAGGAGTTCCCAAGATATTAAGACCTCTCCTAGCATTTCACAATGTGAAATAAGGAAGAAAGTTTGTTTCTTATAAGTAATGCAAACAGTTGCTGTCTCATGATAATAAACACACATCAAAATGTCTTTTAGTTTATACAGTGTTTTTTTTTCCTGATAAAATAGTGTGTTAAATAGTTGTGTTAAACTGCTGACTTGGATGGTGGCTGATCACAATATATATATATTATCTATGTATACAAATTATCTATGTACATTCTTCTTTGCTAGATTTTATTGCTGAAATGGTAGTGCTTGCACTCATAGCCAGTGCTTTCTGTTGTTTACCACAATCAGTAAGCATTTACCATTATCAGTAATATCAGGATTTGTTAACTGTATCTAGCAATGTGAAATAAAATGAGCTCTGTACACAAACTGTTCATGTAGTCCAAGCACACCATTCCACAAGAAATGGGTAGACATAGATAATACAATTTAAATACAGTATGTGAAATGTATGCTTTAATTTTTTAAGCATATACCAAGCAAGCTGTTTCCAGCAGACCTCCTGAAAATATGCACAAAAGAAATGACATGAGTGAAACACAACTCTGTCAAGCTGCAAAAGTTGGAGATGTAATGCTGGTCCGATATCTTCTTGATTCTGGTGTAAGTGTAAATGAAAAAGATAGCACAGGTGAATATTTTCCTTTCATTATATTATAATTATTGCAATTAACTGTTAGTTTTACAATAATAAAAGTAGTGTCAAAAACTCTCAGTACATCACATGCAAGCAGGGGGTAGTGAGCTGGTTTAAGGGTCTCCTTAGAAGATTTAAAGGGACTTACTTTTACATCAGAAGTTAAAGATGGGTGCCTTGCTTTTTAGTGTTAAATGTGCATGCTCTCTCAGATATTCAGAAAAGGCTACTGATCAGTGATTACATTGCATATTAGTTAAAACAATACATTTATAGTTTGATACAGTAATGGAATATAAACATGCAAGATTAAGGACTTTTTTTTACATTTTGTTGGAACTGGATGGTTCCCCTGATGGTGACATCACTGGTAAAAAAAATTTACACTATTTTTTCTTTCTTTTTTAAAAATGTATTTTACTCTGCATTGTGATTAGTGAGCTGAGCTCCATTGACTTCCATGGTTTAATATAGTATCTGTATTCAACTTGCAGGGGGAGCTCAGAGTTCCCAGGAGAGTGTAAAGTGGGCCTCTTGGAAACGTTTTTATTTTTTAATGGGCATCACTATCTTGCAAAACCCTGGGGTGGGTTTTCGGTGTCCCCAACTGCCTCAATGTAAAGCCATTTTAGCAACACCGTTTAATCTTTTTTTTTCTTCCCCCTTTTTTTTCTTAAATCTTAGATTAATCTTAGAAGGCGATCATTAACTTTTTTTAAAACAGATGCCATCGTATTAAATACGACGCATGTTGATACTCTGTGGAGTGATCAGACGGGGCCCCTGCTGTGGACTTCGGTGTTGCTGAATGCCTCAGCATTCTGGCATTACAGCAACACTATTTGGGATAAGAAAACTATCGCAGGCATGTCAACTGTCGTCAACAGGATGCTTTTGTGTGATGTGTCTGGCATGTTAATTGTTGTCAAGGGGTTAAGGTTTGTGTCTTTATATCAAAGAAAAGGGTAGACTGGACAGGCCGAATGGTTCTTGTCAGCCGTCAGATCCTAAGTTGCTCATGCACCAGCAGATTTGATCGTGTTGTTACAGTGAAAATTAGCAATATTATTAGCAATAACATAAAAATTTACAATATACCATATTATGACAGTATCATACTGGTGTTCTTACAAGCTTTCAACCTGATAACATTGCAATAGTGTTAAGAAAAATTGCCTGGTTGTTGGCAGGTGATCTATTGTTAGGTTGACTGTTTTTCATTGGCTAATCTTGCCTCGAGGTTGGACGGCGATTCATGAGGCTTCCAGTAGAGGGTTCACCAATGTGATAGCAGAGTTAATAAAAGCAGGTGCAAATGTGAACAGCATAGGTCTGGATGGTGTCCTGCCCATACATGATGCTGTTTCTAGGAATCATTTTAAGGTAATCACTTATTTTCACAGTATTCGTTTGCTGCATTGATCATTTCTGTTTTTGTACTATTTTCCCATTGTTCACACTTTGAAATTCTCTGCCACACCGACACCCAAACACATACACCAAGACAGGCTCTGCCACACCGACACCCAAACACACACACACACCAGGACATGCTCTGCCCACCGACACCCAAACACACACACACCAGGACAGGCTCTGCCACACCGACAACCACACCCGGACAGGCAGCTACAACAATAAAAAAAAATTAAGTATTTTCCACACTGTGTTGTCGTTTTTGCAGGAAATCTTCTAGTTCCCTGATGGGCCAGTCCCGCCCTGGACCAAATGCCTCAATTGCAAGCCAAGATACTGGGGGTGGGGAAGGATTGGAAATGCAGAGGCATATTTTGATTAATGCATTTGCATGAGGAAAATGTTAATTTAGAATGGACACTTGGCGATCTTATGCATTACATTCCGTATAATGCCTGTAATATCACCTTAAGCATATTTGTTTGTTGGAGTTCCATGATCATGTGCACAGAGGAGCGTATCTTAATGTGAGATGTGGGCCGTAGGTTAGTTAACATCATTTGAACTCAACTCATGCTGATTATCATGCTATCATTATGATGATTAAATGCAAAATCGTCAATATAGTGATATTTGTGTTCTGTAAGCATTTCCTTCTTTAAGAGTTGTTTATCCATGCTGAATTATTTTATTATATATATTTTTTTGTATAGTGCCAAGAATTTACGTATAGACACATTCAAAACTAGACAAAACGAAAACTGACAAACTAAGACAAACTAATACATTGGGTAAAGACAGCCCTATTCACAAGCTTACAATCTAGAGGGGATGAGGTGTAGAAAGACACAAGGTATGGAGAAAGTGGTACAGATAGTGCCATAGATGACTGAATGTACATGCTGAAAAATAGCTATACATCACATCCGCTGCAGAGGGAGCCAAATAATCATACTTGGTCTGGGACTGATGTGAGAGTTTCCAGTTGGTTTTGGTAGTCATTGGGTTTTTTTTCCAAATAAATTAATATGTATTCCAATCCATGTTGTTTTTATTCATTGTGGGAGAAAATACAAATCTACAGAATAATCCTGATAAGTTGATTAATGTATAAGGTCAGGATCAGAGAACTTCTTGAGGTCTTGACAACTTAGAAATACAAAATCACTGTTATATTGCATGCAGCATTGTTAATAAATATGGACAATCCTAGTCCGGATGAGTGGAGGTGTGACGACTCCCCATAGACTGAAATTAAGTACCCCCTATTTGCTGCTGTAGGCAGCAAGGCCGGCCCTACAATAGAGCCGAGTGGGGCAATTGCCCCAGGCGGCACTTTTGAAGGGGCGGCACTTTGAGTTTTTTTTAAGTGTAGGAGAGAGAGGGGCGCCGAGTGATTATCGCTTACCCGCTCGGCGCCCCTCTCTCTCCTCTGTGAACCCTCTAGCTCGGTCTTGGTGCTGGCTTGTAATGATGAGCTCAGCATTACAAGCTGGGACCGTGGCAGAGCAGGGAGATTCGCCGCAGGACTATTTAAGGGTAAGTACAAAGGGGGGAGGGTAGATAATCGCGTCGCTGAAGTTTAAAATGCCGGCCCCTCCCCATTTTAAACTTCGCCCCAGGCGGCATTAAGTCTTGGCCGGCCCTGGTAGGCATCCAGGTTTTCCAGATAACAGATACAATAATTCCTGCATGTACACATTAACTTTAATTCAGTACACACCAAAATCATCACAAAGTATGCATCAGGCATTCAAGTGAGGCCACAAAGAATCTTAACCCCTTAAAACCTTCATGACCTTCCATGCCATCTTGAAAAAAGTGACCTAAAATCTATCATGACGGCATGGAACAGCAACTGCCATTAACGATTCCCAATGATCTGGTGGGCTGCAAAACAGTCTCAAATGAAACATACTGTAGGTTTAACAAAATAAATATAAAAACCAAAAACTGTCTGCGCTTCTCCCCCTGATAAAGTTGGCAACAAATACATAAACATAATATAAGTGAGAGGTTTTGGTTATATGAATTGCCCAAAGCATAACTGAGATCACCTGCCACGTCTAGGCACACTCTCAATAGGGTGAGAACCTACTCTCACCTTCTACATAGTGGGCACACAAAGCAGTTTAACAAAATAAATGTTCCATTTTGTGCCCTGTAACTTCCAAAAAAGAACCTTTTTTGCATGTAGGCGGTCCCACTGATGTCGGAGGTGGTCCCGCTGATATCAGTGTCCTCATGTAGCTTTCACGGCTAGGCCAACATAAAGAAAAACTGCCATGGTTGGAGGAGGTCTGCTGCAACGCAGCTCGTGTGATCTGGAGTTTCTCTGCTGTGACCTGAAGACCCAGAGAAGCGGTGCTTCTGCAATATCAGATCAGTACTTGCTGCAGGAAAAATATAACGAGGTTGAAATATTCCAAAATTTCCACTTTAGTGACACTCCCATCCTCTTTACTATATTTACTTATTCCATATAATATGGTTACTGCATTCACAAATTGTAGTATATACTGTAGCAGACTTACACATTCATATTCGGGAGAACATGGAAACGAACACAAATGTTGCATTTTCTTTGTTAAAACAAATATGGCGGTGGGAAAACATAGATGAAGATGAAGAAGCACAACAATCTTTGTTTCTTCGTCTTTCTCTTTGTAAATATCTCCTAGCTAATCTCCCTGGTCCCTTCCCCCCTCATACATGTCACTGTCTCTAGCCTACCTAACGTCTTCTTAGCTTCGTAACAGAAACGGGAATCCGTAGGATCGTGCCGGGAGTTAAAGGTCCGTGAGAGCGACTCTATTAGTCGCTGGCAGGGGCCTCGTTTCGCTTTTATGGACCTTTAAAATCCTGGCGCCAAACCTGCTGCTAACTGTTAGAAAACCAGAAGGAAACGAAGAGAAAAATGAACACAAAGAAGGTATTTGAATATTCTCCCAAAATGAACACAGGAACGGGCGAATATTTGTGAAATACAAAGGTTTTTTTTTTCACAAAGGCGAACGCAAAGACTTGACTGGCGTCCAAGTCTGGTATACAGTATACTGTATGGTATTGTTGATTTTACTACTACATTTTTTTCAAATGTATCTTTTTTTCTGTCGTAGTCTGTTGAGCTATTACTACAGCATGGTGCAAATCCCAGTCAAAGAGATGGCAAACAGGAAAATGCATTTGACAAATCTTACAACGATCAGATGACAGATCTTCTGAAATATTACAGCTCCAACATGCCACCATCAAATGTAACTGGTGTGTAAATGATCATATTTCACAGGTTGTTACTGGCACTGGTTTCTTGTAAATATTACTGTAAATCTAAAATCAGTGCATAATTGTTTCTGCCACAAATAAAGCAATATATGTAAAGTAACTTATTCAGAGCCTACTGGACAGACAATCTGGCATTTTTTAGGGTGGAATACTTTTTAATGGCAAAAAACAGTAGCATGTAGTAGGAGATAACTCCGCCGATCTAGATAGGGTAGAAAATTATAAAACTTCTGGAACATCCCCCTTACCCCCAGTGGTTTTTTCCTGCTTCGTCTGTAAAAGGTGTGTTATCTTCCTCCTGCTTGTTGCTTTATTGAGCTCATGGGAGAGATCTATTCTCAGCAGTTTTATGAAGACTCTGCTTATAATTGCTAGACTCTATTGTCTTGAGGTTGCTCAAGCTGAAAATTCCTATCTGACAAGTGTCCTGCTATCGGTTATTTTGTTTCCCTCCCTGTTGCTTTGTCATAAACAATACTAAATGCTACTAGGAGTGATTTTTTTTAAGCTTCTTTTCATTGTCATTTCCTGGTAGCACGATACTCACCCTAAAAAAAATTGTATTGCTTAAGTTAAGTTAAGTTAAGGGGGAACTTACAGTTTTAGAATTTCCTTGTCCTGTCTCTGACATACATGAATAGACCGGGCTATCTCTGACTACATGCTACAATGACAAGGAAAATAAATTCTCGGATAAGATTTTTCTGTTTCTTTTGCTAGTCAATGCAGGTGTCACGTCTACCACAAGCCAGAGCACTCACCGCGGAAGTTCTTCTCCTGGAGGAGTGCGCAGAGACGCAACCCAAGGTATTCGATGATCCCAACAGTGAGGAGGCCCTGGAGTAGGTAGATATGGTGGGTAGATAGTCTCTGCGGAGAGCAAAACAAACGCAGAGTCAGACGAGCCAGGGGTCATACACGGGACGGGTAGCCAGCCAGAAGGTGGGTCAAATCCAAAGCGGGTAGTCAAACGATCCAGGTCATACACAGGACGGGTAGTCAGCCAGAAGGTGGGTCAAATCCGAAGCGGGTAGTCAGACGATCCAGATCAAACACGTAGAGGAACAAACACAGCCAAATCGCAGATCAGAGGGTAGTCAGGACAAACCAAAGGTCAGATCAATCATATAACGCAATAGAACGGTAACCAGCAAAAGACCACACCAGGGTACCGGTAACAGGGCTTTCCGGATTTTTAAATTTGACGCCCCCAACGCTGACGTCACACGCGCCCTTTACCTGCCACAACGCGGCAGCTGCGGCTAAACCTAGCTGCAGTAACGCGCGTGTCCAGCAGGGGGAGCGCGACCGCAATGCAGAGCAGCCGGCCGACGCTTCCTCCTGACCTCGCCACGAGGTAAGTGAAGCGGCGAGCCGGGAGCCGGACGAATGGACGCAGGACGACGGGGGACAGCGGATCCACAGGAGCGGGTGACAGCAGGGAAACACTGGCTTGTTAATCAACTGGGAAAAGTGTCCTGTTTCCATCAATACTCTATGCCCAACAATGTCCAACTCCTCGTAGCCAAGGTCTGACATCCCTGGTGGTTCACATGAACCATTCTGGGCCCCCAGAGGATGACTTCCTGCTGTTTCTAATATACATAGATTCCAGGGAACACTATTTAAAAAAAGTTAGATTTTAAAAATTTACATTACTATGTTTGCCATTCTGGGATGATGAGACACCCCTGTCCATAGAACCAGCGCACCCTCTTTCCAGTTGACCACCAAGCTGTGTTGTTGCAGAATAGTCAGTGTTGTTTGAAAATCCAACTTTTCTCGCAATAACTACATGACCAAGAGAGATGAATTTCACAGAAAGTAAAAAATGTCTTCCTTAAGTACACCCCCTTTTTCCACCATTGATAATAGATGTTTTAATGAGCCGTTATGTCAGACTATCCCATAATGGCTTTTCTTCCAGGAACGGAGCCCTCACAAGTTGAAATTACTTTTCCTGTATGTGCAAGAGAGACACAAGGATACACTACAAGAGGAAAAATTTATAATGTAAATATAGTATTTTTTTATTCTTGTTAATGTACACAGATACTTATTTGAAAACCCTTTATAGGTTAGACATTTTTATGTTGAAATACCAAAAATACAAAGCTTTTTTTATTTCCTTTTGTTTATTCCCAATGCAAATGTAGTTATAAACAATAATGTATCCATACATAAAAAAAATGTGTATAGAAGAGCAGATGGGCTGTGTCTGGGTCAACACATCTGTGTGTCCAGTCTATTCAACCTCCTCGTCTTGTGAAAAGTTTTGGGAAACATCCTTGCAAATACTTTCTAAGGTTGTGGGCAAGTCCAGTATTTCACAAGCCACTGATGCAAGCCTTGAGTCCAACTTGACCTTGGTTTGTGCCATTCACTGGCTGACTCGCCCATCTATATAGACTTTACTAGAAAAAACCCATAAGGCCCGTCATCTTCTAAGAGTACCTGTAAATGTTTGACTTCCTAATGCCCTTACTATGGTAATGCCACAAAGGTCTTTTATGGCAATTTTGTTAGCCTCTTAAATTCCTGAAAAAGCTAGTGTTATGTGATTTTTCTAACTACCTAACTGTATATTATATTTTATTGAGCATGCAAAAAGCTAACCTTTTTGAGAGCAAAACTTTAAATGATAAATATTCAAAGGAAATAATTTGTGATTTTAGTATGTTTTTCTCCAAAGACCATTATTGACACTTTACAGGATATTGAAAATCATCAAAAAAACCTCTCTGTGGCAAAATTACAAACATCGGAAGATACAGGTATAGTAAGTCCCTATTGATGCTGACAAATATAGTTAAAGTTTGACAATACATTGAATTGCTGTATAATGAATTAAGAATCCTTGTTGTTAGTTGGTGTCCACATGCTAATTTTCTCAATCCCTCTCAGCAGTTTTATTGTTATTATGATTGTGTTATTGTTGCAAAGTGGTAAAAAGTGGAGCATTAGGCAGAAGCATAATCGGGTTTTTGACAGTAGATTAAGTGGTTGTGATTTTTCTGTTTAATGTAAGATAGTAAGATACTAAGGCCCAATTACAAAAAAGTGCAATCCTTGTGGTACTGTGTCCCTGTCCACAAGCCCTAATGACAAATCACTGTACAGAGGTGCATATTTAAAATATTGAGCGTTATCAGTTAATTCAAAGTAGAAACTCAGCAAATGCAATGAATGTGCCTATATCTGTATATCTGTTTAACATGATCCCAGAGGAATAATATATGAATGACATGAAAATGTTAGATTTATTTGTTAGTGAGGAATGGATGCTGTGGAAGCTGTTTCGTTTAGTGTATTTCTCAGTTTGCTGAGATAAGAAGGCTCATGGGCGGATAATGGGAGGGTGATCAACAGGAAAAATGCTTACTTCGTCCATGGGGAATGGTGACCAATGGGAGAAGTGCTTTGTCTATGGGAAATGGTGACCAATGGGAGAAGTGCCCGCATTCTCTCATACTCAGTGGGAATCAGTAGACGGCCTGGTTCAATTTGTATTGAACGTGGTCACCCTGAAATGCATCTTCCCTTGCTGGGCACCAACACTCCCTAGCCATGTCTAGGGCTACATCTCCATAAGCTTGGCACAGCTACTGGGATTTTTGCCCATTGTTCAAGTCAAAACCGCTCCAGCTCCTTCAAGTTGGATGAGTTCTGCTGGTGTACAGCAATCGTTAAGTCATACCAGAAATTCTCAACTGGATTGAGGTCTGACCTTTAACTAGGCCATTCCAAGACATTTAAATGTTTCATCTTAAACCACTCGAGTGTTGCTTTAGTGTTGCTTAGTGTCATAGTCCTGGTGGAAGTTGAAACCTCTATCCCAGTCTCAAATGTCTGACCAGTTTCCCTGTAGATGAAAACATCCCCACAGCATACTGTTCTTGGAGTGATGAGAGGTGTTGGGTTCGTGCCAGACTTGATGGCCAAAAAGCTCAAATTTAGTTTCATCAGACCAGAGTATCTTCTTTGATATATTTGGGGAGTCTCCCACATGCCTTTTGAAGAACAGCAAACGTATTTGCTTATTTTTTTCTTTAAGCAATGTGACATGGTTTCATAGCCACACAGTGTTGTGATCTCTCTGCCTATTCACTGCGTGCTGTGGGCAGTTCTTTAAAGCTCCACCTTGCTCTGGCCTTTCTAAGCCTGTAGCCTGCATTTGCCCTTGTGTTTTACTCTTACCAAGTGCTTTCCTGTGTTCCTGCTTTACCCATGTATGACCTGGCTTCGTGTGACTACCCTTCCGTCTCCAGATTCCTGACACCACTGATCTCTGGATTCCTGACCCCAGCTTGTCTGAGTACCCATCTTGGTTCCTGACCCCAGCTTGTCTTAAGTTCCTGGATCACAATTTGTCTTTGTCCACTTGTTTTTTTTTACAATACAAGACATTGTGCACTATACGTTTTGGTCCGTTTTGTCCTGGTCCCTAACACAGTGGCTTTTTTCTGACCACTCTTCCTTAAACCCCAGCTCTGTGTACGGCTTAAAGTAGTACTATGGACAGATACGCCAATGTCCGCTGTGGAGCTTTGCAGCTCCTTCAGAGTTATCTTTGGTCTCTTTGTTTCGGATATTTATTTATAACCCAACCCTGATCCGTACTTCTCCACAACTCCTGACCTGTTTGGAGAGCTTCTTCGTTTTCATGGTTCCGCTTGCTTAGGGTGCCCCTTGCTCAGTGGTGTGGCCCCTTGCTCAGTGGTGTGGCTCTGTGGCCTTTCTGAATAAGCGTATATATAGTGAGATAATGTGACACTAAGATTGCAGACAGGTGGACTTCATTTAACTATTTATGGGAATTCTGAAGGTAACTTGTTGTACCAGATCTTATTTAGGGGGCTTCATAGCAAAGGGGGTGAATTGAAATGCACGCACCACTTTTCCATATTTTTTTTTTAAAGTTATTTTCTTCATTACACTTCACCAATTTGAACTATTTTGTGCATTTTCCATTACATGAAATCCAAATAAAAATGCATTTTACTTCCATGTTGTAATGCAACAAAACAGGGAACAATGAAAAATCGGGTAAATAACTTTGCAAGACACAGTGAGAGCATCTGTCTCACTATTACAATAGAAGGTGAAAATTAACACTTAAAATTAATGTTAACATTGACAATATTCAAAATTAGCACACTTTAAGACATAATGAGGTTTATAATGCTGTATTCAATGATACAATTCTTGCACTTAAATGGAAGTCCTATAAAAATATATGCCTATTCCTTTAAGCATTTTTTGTTATACTCTGGTATATCATTTTTATGAATTAAAGTATATGATAGATATAATTCATATTTTTAGTATATGTCCATATATTTATGTTTTGTATTCCTCTAAATAAGCAGATACATTTATTGCAGAAATGCATCTGATCCAGGATGCTTTGGATGAGGTGGATGCCCTGCAGAAAAATGAAGGGGACACACTTGCAAAAAAGTAATTAGGCACTTCAACTTTTCTACCGTTATGCAGAGTATTTAAAAGAAGAACTATAAATAAATAAAAAAGTGTTGCGCCTATAATTGTGACAATCAATTGATTAATATATCAAAATAATGTGCAATAAGAATGAAAATAAGTATAAAAATAAAAAGATAATAAAAAAAATGTAATAATAATACTTATATTGGTTTTCCAATCTCCATTCGTTGTATCAAAATCGTGTATCGATATGTAGAAACAAAAAAGAAACAAAAGATCATAGTGCTTTCAACCAATGTAAATGAATCAAGTATATCCTCTATATGGTGTTGCACTCACATGGGAATGAGCAGTGAGTTTGCTCTGACTTGTTCGAGTATAAAACAAAGGAGTTCCAAGTCCGTTTTCGTTTATCAGGCTGTTCTCACTGAATCCCTTCTTTCGACGTTTTAACCGTCCATACAGCAGGAGCACGAATCAAACGATACAAAATAGAAAGGCAGGGAGGTGAAGTATAAATGCGTATTTAATATTTTAAAAAAGTGCAGCATGCTTACATTTAAAAAAAAGCACTCTGTAGTGCGTCTAAATCTCTCCGTTCATTTCAAGACGGGCGGCTTGCAGATATAGCGCGAAAATGATCCAACCACGCAAACGCGTTTCACCCAATCAGGCTTCTTCAGTGACGTCGCTGAAGAAGCCCGATTGGGTGAAGCATTATTTATAATCACTTATTTATAATTTTATATATCCTTTATATAAAAATTTCTATTTACTTTTTACAAATATTCACCAAATAATATAATATTTAGCGCCTGATTATTATCATTACTAAAAGAAGAACTATTACTACAACAAGAGCTAGAGGGACAATGGTTTAAAAGTAGTATCAGGAAATATTACTTTACTGAAAGGGTAGTGGATTCAGGGAACAGCAGAAGCGGTACAGTTTAATACAGTGAAGGTGTTTATACAAGAATGGGGTAGGCATAAGGCTAAACAAGAAATTAGATAAGGGACTAAGACAAGGGACTAAGGAAATTATTATGAGGTTGGGCAGACTAGATGGGCCGAATGGTTCTTATCTGCTGTCAGGAGCGTACCTAGAAACCACAGGGCCCTGGTGCAAAAATGGCCCCGGGGCCGCCCAACTTCAACTGCTAATCTGTGCCTTCATTGCCCCAACACAACTGGTCTGTGCCTTCTTTGCCTCTTGCTTCCCTGTCCAACATACAATATATATAAACCCACTTACACAAATTACACACTTACTCACTAACACACTCTGTCTCACTCTAATTACACACTCACACACACAATAACACATCCATGCTCACACACAATAACACATCCATGCTCACACACACAATTAGACATCCATGCTCACACACTCGTAGAGGTTGAACTACAGTTGCGACCCCTGTAGTGTGTCTGCCGTCACTTTCTATGTTTCTATTAAGTAACAATTGTGTGCTTATTGTGTTTGTAGTATTTTCTTATACTCCTAAAGGCATCTTTGTGGCAGGTCCATGTAAAGCTTCATTTTCTAAATCTAATACAAAATCTCAATTGACTTTAAACTGGGAGAGGTGTTAATTGTCCTGAAGAGCAGATCACCCTAGGTTGTTTGAAGTGGGTTTAAAGAATGTGATATCTTTTAAAGTTACGTTCTGGAACCAGGGACCAGTGTGGTACAGTATATCTAACATCTGATAAATGCAGAAGTTACGCCCAGGATCAGGTCCCCAGTGAAATAAAAATGACTTCTCTCTGTCAACTTACTATATTTTTTAAAAAAACACACTCTTTCATATCAGTAAATCATGGTGCCTACTGAAAAATGCCATTGATATGGCTTTCTTTCTACTAGTCCATTTGATTCCCAGTAAAGCTCCGTAGCTGGTGGGCTTGGCTTTACATCAAGTTGTCGAGTTACTGCCACAGACGATGTGAACTGCCATAATGCCAAGAGATATCTCTTATCTATGTCTCCTAAACGTTGGTCATCTTATTTGTGAGTTTTAATTGCCTTTCTGTTTCTCTCATTATTTTAGAAAAGGAATATTAAGAGACAAGATGGCCAAGCTGGCATCCAGCCAGAAGAAACTGTTGCAAGTCCTTAACAATGAAAATGAAGTAGCATATAAACAAAGTAGGAGATCAAATGCTAATAATGGAAAGAAGAGCTCATCTCTTTTTTGTTCTAATACATCTCCTGGAAGGAATCAGATATCTGCTTTATGTACAGTTAATGAAGGGCTTTGTGCCAATCATACTAATGGAAGCACCATGGCAACAATGGTTCCAGCAGCATGTATTACGCCAGACTCCATGAGCCCTGCATTCCAACACTCATTTATGAGATATGTAGGATCTCCCGAGGTCTTTAGTATTGAAGATGTTCCTGGCACACGCCTGGCATCTCAAAGAATAAAAGAAAATTCTAGTTCAGAGCTGATATTAAGAGGAAAGCCCAGAAGAACAGAAAATGTTTTATTACGCTCTGATTTATGTTCTGGAATTGCCCCTGCAGACCTGCAAAACAAAATAAATGATCATTTAGAATTTTCGGCACCAGGAAACAACTCTTCTAATTCTATTAGTGTTAAAAGCATATTAAATATTACAGACACAAGCAACAATAATGTTGGAATGAATCACCAGATGTCCCTTGCCAGTAAACAGATTTCTCCTGCAGGTCCATATCTGCAATTAGATAAATTTGATGAGACCTCCCAAGGAAATACTACGTCAGCATCTGTTATTTCAGACAGAACATCCAATGTGAGAAACACTCAACAGCTGTTTGTGTCACAAGGACACAGCAGCCCTGCAGAATCCCACAGCCCTGATCAAAACTCAGCAGGCCAGTCAGCCGACCGGCAGCTAAGTGGAAGAGCTGAGAGAAAATTAAAGAGAGTTCAAATGAAGGAGCTCATAAAGACAGGGAAGATTAAACCAGGGAAAGATGTCTTGGAGTTTCAGTTACAGGTATTTTAGTCCATTGTGTGTTTACAGACGTTTCAGCAAAAACTTGTCGTACATTTAACACTGTTGGAACAGTCAGTGTGAGCTGGTTTTCGGAAACATTAGCTCCTTGCCTTAATCACATAACTGACTGATGGTTTCACGCTATAATTATGCCAGGTACTGTAAAGTATTTAAGAGCCAGTAGTAGAAAACCTTTTTCCAGTGCTCTAACTAGCATAAAACATTTGAAACTAACCTTCATAATTTTGGAACACTGAATAAGCTGATGGTGTTACATAGTAACATAGTTATATAGGCTGAAAAAAGACATGCGTTCATCAAGTTCAGCCTTTCCTATATCTGTTAATTTGTTTGTTGTGTGTGTGATGGGACTTTAAGTCACAATATAAATATATTGTGACAAGGTCCCTGCAGGAACAGCCCCTCCACTGCTTTTTCATATGTTTATTTTCAAAAATTCAATGCATTTTCATCTGAGGTCTCATGCAACTGTTTAATGGCACATATAGACATTGCAGTTGTGTACATTTTGTTCAGACACCACCCAATTATATTTAAAACTGACGTGAGTTGACTGTGTTCACAATACTCTTGCTATCATGCCTTGTTTTGGACCCCAAACCTACAACATGGTTATAGGTGGCAAGCATACTTGCCTCAGCTTCTCTGTCAATAGTCCCTCTTCCATTTTTAGGCCTATCTTCTGTTGAAAAGTAAAAGTGTGTACAAAATGTGTTGGCATCACTGTTATATTGCATTATTTTCTACCTACATTGGTGTCTCTGTGGGGACATCTCCTCCAATCTGGAACCTGGGCAAAAAGTGTTGGGACATAGAAAAAAAATATCTGCACAAATAAAAAAATCATGGCTCAGGACAAAATCATTCTTACTTCCATCGATCAATATCTTTCTGGCTCACAGAGCACTCATATGCGCTTAGATTTATAAGGGACTTGGCATAAGTGTTTGCATATTGCACTCAAATTAGCTTCAAGCCTCCAGGAACACTCCTTGTGAGCAGTTGCTCTGCAAATACCTTGTGTACTCTGCTGTTCAAGTAAGTCAATCCCACTGGAAGATTTTGTATAATAAAATAGATAGTGGCAAGCTTTTTGAAATTGAAAAATCCTCTGCATTACATGTATGTGTTTCCGTGTAAAACGGTCCAATTATGCCAGAGCTGGCACAGGGTTACTAGGTGACCGTTTCGCTTGCAGGGATGCGACATCCTGAGAAGGCTGAATTGTGAGGTTAAAGGGACACTCCAATGTTCAATGCAGCCCAACCATGAAGCATGAATATTACACTACTTTTAAGTACTATGTAATATGTATTCTTCACATACATAAATACTGCTATCTAAAGCAAAACTCCAGTGCCCCAGGGTGCCCCTTGAACAACGAATGCAAATGAAAGTGCTTTCAAAGTAAGTACTTTCCTATGTATTGTTTTAACCTTAAAATCTATATAACTTACCTTAGAGAGAAGCTGCAGCTCCCTGCCCCTTCTGTGATCTGATGTTTCATAGCATTGATTGACTGTTTAAAGCACTGATTTCAATGGAAGCATTTTTCAGGTATGTGATGTTTGCCAGTCAGTACTGATGGCAACGCCACCTCTACAGAATCAAATATATAGGGCCTGTCAGCTATCACATGCATTTAAGTGCTTCCGATGGCTGTGGTGTCCTTTGAAGTAGAGGTTTGAGAGAGGAGCAGATGCACAACAGATGCATCGCCAGAATAAAGTTACCACTACATACATTCTTTTTGGTTTGGGTGTTGGAGGGGGTTTTACAGGTTTCATAGTTACACTACTGTATATAATACGTAATATGTAGACATCATATGAAAGCTGTTTTTTTATGTTTTCTTTGCTAGGGTTGTAGTCACAAAGCCAGCCTTTTGCTTGATGGAAGAATAAGAGCTTGCAGTGGAGTAAATTATCGAGATCCTGTTCAGTGGGTAAAAGCACTTCTAGGGAATGACGTTCCAATCAGTTGGAAGTATGTAATCAATAAGGTTAGACTGATGATATTTCACATAATATCCCTTCTTTTTAAAAATATGCATTACTTTAATATCATATTGTACCATATACAAAACTAGATGGGGAATTTCATTAGTTTATAGATTCCGGTAAGACTATATACCTCTTCTAGCTTTAATAATGGGAACGGTTACAATGCTCATCAAGTTCAATCGATCCAAGTATCTGTTGTTATTTAAGGCAGTTTTTCCCCCTGGATAAACATTACCTATGCTAAAGTTAAACTGTTATAACCCATAATGGCTATCTGAAATGCATCCAACCCTTTAATTAAAGTTTTAACTGGATCTGCCCAATCAAACAACTTGGTGGTGAATTCCACATATTAACTGCCTTGACTGTAAAACTACCTCTAATTTGCTTTTCCCCTAACCCTAGAAGGATGCACCTGTGTTGGCTGTAAAGAAAAGATCCCCAGACAGGCCTTTGTATTCTCTTTGCATTTATTTGTATGTGGTAATTATATCTTCACGTAAACTTCTTTTCTCCAAAGTAAACAACTCCAATTTGGAAAGTCATAGCTGGAGAAATTCCTTTAATATATCATTAAATTAATTTTGTTGCTGAACCCTGAACCTTTACAATTCTATGATGTATTTTTTTTTATAAATTGATGTCTAAAAGTCTGCTGGAACTGTTTGAAAGATAACAAAAAGTTGGAATTTTCATGTTTTGATTACACTAACAAGGAGGTTTTTTCCTACCCCAACGGTAAAAATTAATTCTACTTTTTGGATCAACAGCAACAAATTAACAGATATAGGAAAGGCTGAACTTGATGGATGCATGTCTTTTTTCATCCTATATAACTATGGAACTATGGAACTACTGCAGGAAAAATAATGAAGTTAACGTGTGCTAATGTGCTTATTAGTAAACATTATGAATTCAATGTGATAGCTGATGGGCTTAATTATTTCTCCTGTAATATACCTGTAATATACCTGTAATATTTGCTTGATTATGAGACAGCCCCCCCAAACTTAAGATCTTAATGAAGGAAAAAAAGAAAAAGCCTGTCTATAAGAGATAACCCTATTGGGAAAAACCCCCAAAACCAATGTTTTTGCTTTTATTGCTTTGACAGTCTTCCTCACTGTCTCTTACTCTCATTCACTCTCTCTCTCTCTCTCTCTCGCTCTCTTTTAATGTGTCCTTACTTTCTCCACCAACCGCTTCCATGTCCCTGTCTACTTTTCTGCAGCTCCGCTTCCCCTCTTGCCTTTACTAGTTCTTCTGTCTCCTTTCTTCTGTCTTTGTCCACTTCTCTCTGGTCACTGGTTATGCAGGTACTTCCTCTAAATGGTGGAGCCTTCATGCACACCCTCTCCTCCGATTGAGGAACCGGGGAGAGGCTATCCCCAGAATTATTTTATTTTAATTTAACTAGAGGTGATAGCTGGTCGACTATTACTTGTCCTGTAATATACCATATCCCTGGCTCACTATATAATGATAGGAGCCATGCTGTATAGTTTCTCTAAATGAAAAAAGAGTGAGGCCTATGCACACATACATTTCGTTTATAAAAACAAGTTAAAATGTTTTGTCCTCAATGGAATTTTTAAATGAAGGATATCAATTTACAGTATTTATTTTCAAGATATTTTACAGAGCACCAGATTATCTTATTAATATGTACACCTGTCCTTTTTTATCACATTTCTAAGATGTCAGCTTTAGACCAAGTAAAACAAAATACAGTAAAGTACAGGAAAAAAGTAGTTTAATTTTCCTCTACTTCCTGCATATTCAACACCACAGCATTGGGGGGTGGTGTACCACAAGCTGAGTTGGCACTGAAACTGATTGCCAGGGTAACAGGTTTGTATAGGTGAGTTTTAAGTCGTAAACAAAAATATATTCTATTAAAATTCAACAGTTTGTGAATCTGGGTGCCAGAGGAAGTCCTGTGTGTGCAATAAAAAAAATAAACAAAATGATTTTGAAAATAGATGAGAGGCTTCTGAAAATATCCACAGAAAATATCATTCTGGACATAAAATAGAACTCCTTTTTGACATACAGGCAAGCGGGCAACACCCAGATTGGACACATTGGACTTGCCATATTTTCCCACAAACAGCATGTCTGTGCAATCTTTGTCTCCAAACAGTCTGCCTGTGCCATCTTTTCCCTCCCACTTACACGTCCATGCTTTAACATACTTATTCATTCACACATAAAAGTGCATTCACTCATTCATACACTCATTCTCATTCATTAAGACTTGCAGCACCTGGTAAAAATACTGTGGCTGCTATGAAGTCTACACTATGCCTTTAGTGCAGTTAAATAAAATGTGCTTTCTGCTGACATTGTTAGTGTCCACTTCCGGACCCATGTAAATGCTGATCCTACAGAATCATTATTTTACTTTTCAATTTGGTGGTTGGCCATGGATGTGGGAGCAAATCTGCATAGGACAACCAAGTGTCACGTCGCCAGAACCTGCTACCGGCAGACAGGTGCTGCCAGCCGAAACAGAAGTCACAAGTGTTGTGTACTTACCAGGGTCTGGTCAGCCAGCTCTGCAAATTAATGTTCTTGTTTTTCCCTACCTGTATAACATTCCTGGCTTTTCTGACAACCCACTGTACCGAACCTGGCTGCGTCTGACCATGCTGCATTAACCCCTGGCATCCCACACCCACGTGTAACTCCTGCCTGCAGTTTACCTATCCAGGGATCTGGATCCATCTGTCCTTTGCCTATTACACTCAGTACTCACCTGTACCTGGCTAAGCTCACCTGTACACTGTCCTCTTAGCTTGGGGCTCACCTCTTTGCTAGGTGATTCAGGGCTGAATCTGAACTTCTGCAGTGGGTGCTCATTGGGTGTTGGCAAGGGAAGCAGTGACTCTTTAGTCTTATTGAACCTGGACACCGTGTTTAATTTTCTTATCACTTGTGTTAATTAGCCACATGGAATCTTAAATATTAAGATTATTAACTAAACTACTCAATTATATACATGTTTGATAAGTAATGATACATATCATTACAAGGGATTATAATAGTCAGAAAACTGGGATTTATAATCCACAGGACATTTACATGCTTCCTGAGTCATAATTACAATTAAGTTAAGGGTCAGAGTTAATGTGTCAGGATCCCCCAGCAATAAACCTGCAACTACAGGCCAGAAATACTCTGCAGCTAGGAGCTGGGATCTGTGGTTTATGGCATAAACCTGTGTGTGTACAGGTGTGTGTATGTATGTATTTATGAATGGATATAGCTGCATATAAATTATACAATGGACAAAATTGTTTCACATTTAGAGACATGTTAGACTGGTGGATATTCATTATACCATTTTCAAGATTCTTCAAACCACAATTTAGAGTAAAATTTAATTGCATTATAGGATTTCCCCACAGAATTTCTACAAGCATTTTGCTTGTTGGTTATTTTTATAGGTTATGTATGTTGGGAAAGAACTTTCATACTTTATGACTCAGGAGGACTTAGAACCTAAAGAAGTGGGGCAGATGCCACTAGAAGCAGGTATGTTTGTGAACAGGTATACACAAATATTGCTGTCCATGCATTCTATTGAAGTGTATAAGGGTTATTCAAGCCAGCTTCCAAGTACTGGGGCATACTGGTGCACACGAGTGCTTCATGTTTCAATCTGTTTAATTACTTTTAATTGTTTTGCATATTTTTGTTTTGGCTTGTTTCTTTGAACAGAAAAATTTATGGGTGGAGGAGGTAGAAAATATTTTTTAATACAAATATTATCTTAACCCCCTGCATGCAACAGGCCTCAAAATATATACTTTTGTTAATTTCTTTTTAATTTAAAATGTATTTCCAGCTTCCATTAGGCTCCTGTCATCAGCAAAGAAATCCTCACCAACATTTCTGAAGATAAGGGACATTTTATTGACAAGTAAGAAAGAGTTGCTACCGAAACATGTGGTGGATACATTTTGGAAACAGTTCATGGAAGGTGATAGCTGGAATGTATGAGAAAAGAAAACTTCTGCACGTAACATTTTTTTCTTTCTACGCTTGCCGTTACTGTTGTATTGTATCTTCATGAACATTGGCAGCAAACAACAGAATATAATGTTCTGGTGCATTAAGCTGAAAAACAAGTTACTCCATCCATAATGCCATAATAGATGTGGAAATGTTTACCCTATTGTGCTTCTAAACAAATAAAGTTATGTCTATATAACCAGGTGGTTTAGAACATTTTCATACACTAACACAACATCTATGTGGCTGATAAAAAAAATCTCTCTTTCAACTAGTATCATTCACTTTATACTGTGTCTGACCTGTGCATAGTAATGGTAAATACAATTTAACTCGGGCACAGTGTTCCACTATTTTTTGTTGTTGGTATCATGTTTCCCTGTGTTCTCTATGCTACTTAGCAAATTTAGACATGTTTAGTAGTCACTTTGATTGCCATGAAGATGTTAGTAGGGTCTCCATGTCAGCAATTTCTGATGACTGTACACATTTGACTTGTTGATTACCAGCACATATAAGATGATCCTCTGCTGTATGTATAATGTAGAACATACTGACCGGTACCTGTCTGTGAGCTTATACATCCCACATACTGCAAGGCATCACATTACATTTGCTTATATTATTAGAAACATATGAAATGTCTGTATCCTAGAAGAAAATGGCTCATCTGGTCACCCTAGCTGATTTTGTTTCAGATTGATGTGTGTCAATAAGAGTTGTTACTATTTCGCCAAACTCACATCCTAAGATATTGGTTAGAATACAATGCTTGTACTGCCCTAAGTTTATTTGGCACAAATTATCCAATTGTTAAATTTTCTAAAGATATTAAATGTTGGTTAGTTAACTGATTGACCTATCTATATCCATTCAAGCATGAAGCTAAAATATGGCCTGTCGGTAGTTACTGTTTAAAGATTTGCAAACTATTGTTCAACCTGTATAGGCGTTACTTTACGTAGACAGTGTTGGATAGCACTTTTGTTCTGTGCAGTTATAAAGAGCCGACAATTGATAATTATTAATGTAAGTTTTACACTTGCAATATGTAGCTGTGTACTGATAGAGTTTTGCTATAAATATTATTGTGGGTAGATGAACTCTAAATGGGGCAGCTGGCACCCCTGTGAGCCTCAGGTACACAATAAGCTACACATCTGTACCTAGGTGAGCCCCTAGGGATGCAGCAGCTCTGCACTTCACAAGTGTAAGGACTCACAAAAATAGTGCCATTATATTGCATCCTTATTTGTATTTGCTCTCCTTCTTCACCACAAAGAACAGTGGTCCCTGGATACTTAGTTCAGTATTTTTGTAGCATATTGGCTTTTTGCCCATAGGGGGCTGTAGGCGAAGGATCGTGTGTTACTATGACACATTCAGGAGATTGGCTGATTGTAGATTAAGGCTTCATGTAGAATCATATTTTTTTTTTGTTAATTAGGGACAAACATTTTCTGCTAAGGTTTAGTACATATGACTTTGTATTAATCTCATTGGAGAGCTGTATTATATTTGAAAGTTTTCCTATATCAGTTTTCCAAATAAATATGTATGTGATTGTTAAAATAAACTGTTATATGCATATCTTGAAAAGCCTTTGCATTCATATTAATCTGTATAACCTCGGCATCTTTTCAGATGAACTTCGGAAATTCTGGTAACTTTTAAACACCAGAAAAGTAAGCAGAACATTATAAACTAGAGTACTAAATCATCCCAGTAAACAAGCTTTGTAACTTTTGCTAGACAGCACATCTGTAAAGACCCTGTAATGTTTTTCGTGATCTCCATAATTAATTTGTTGTGATTTGGATGACTTCCTCATCATCTCCTGAAATCTTACAGAACATGAACAACATGTCAAAACAGAATCACGCCAAGACACCATCTTGAGACTTGAGGTAATTTTTTAATCACTCATCAAACCCTGCTAGAATGTATCAAAGAAAAGAGCCACCTTGTTCCCTCGGAAGCAATTCATCTTCCTTCCACACAAAAATCTACCAAACAACCATCAAGTTTACGTTCAACAATGGCTAGCTATGGAGCTCTTAAGAAGACCCTCCATGCAATCCAACAACACTTTTGGCGGCCTTCAGTGCCACGCAATGTGAGATCCTCCTCTCTTGTCCCGTCTGCGTCCAATGTAAACTGCCCAAAAGACGGCCAGCTCTGTAGTGTCCCACAAAGGATCAAAATTTACTTCCCACTTTTAGACTCACTTTTGTTGTGGATGGAAGATTACATGTTGTCTGCCTCTGCTTATCCACAAACAAACGGAAAAGAATGAACCAAACCTTAGAGCAGTATCTGAGATGCTTCACCACTCATCTGCAAAATAACAATGTGGAACTGTTACCATTGGCCAAATTTGCCTACAATAATCATGTGCACGACACTACTGGCATGGCTCCTTTATATCGATAGAACACTTCTTGCTCGTCACTTCTTCACCTGGCACTAGTATTAAAAGATTTACACAGACCGGCATTTACAGTCTCCTCCTGATTACTCTGTCAGAGATAAGGTATGGCTCTCCACCACCATGTTACAGCTTTTCTGTCCATCCAAGAAACTGGGTCCTGCTATCTCTCTGATGGATTTTTTTCTTTTTTCGCACTCTGAGGATGGCCTGTTTCACTTGCAATGAGCACTCCTTTGAAAGCATGTTGAGGGTTCACAGCAATAGCTTCAAACTCCAAATGCCACACATTTGACCTGCTTAGTTGATAAAGAAATAACGAAGGTATAGCCCACACCTGTCCATGAAACAGCTTTTGAGTCAATTACCAATTATTTTTGATCCCTTGAAAAAGAGGGGGCTACATGTTAAAAAGCTGTAATTCCTAAAAGCTTCCTCCAATTTCCATGTGAATACCATCAAATTAAAGCTGAGAGACTGCACTTTTAGCCTTTCCCCTGCCTTCACCCCCACATGCATCAATGAGCCTTGGCCACTCATTACCCTGTCGCCGGTTTGCCGCTATTTCCTTAGTCGCTCAAATACTCACACTAGTCGCTCAGATCCTTATGTTTGCCCATTTTTCCTCCTTCTAACATCAACTTTTAGGATGAAATGTTCACTTGCTGCCTAATATATCCCACCCACTGACAAAATTGGACAATGGAAGACTGGAAGAACTTTGCCTGGTCTGATGAGTCTCGATTCCAGCTGCGACATTCAGATGGCAGGGTCAGAATTTGGTGTAAACAACATGAAAGCATGGATCCATCATGCCTTGAATCAACAGTTCAGGCTTGTGGTATAATGGTGTGGGGGGCATTTTCTTGGCACACTTTGGGCCTCTTGGAACCAATTCAGCCTACCTGAGTATTGTTGCTGACCATATCCATTCCTTTATGACCACAGTGTATCTTTTGATGACTTCTTCCAGCAAAATAATGCACCATGTCACAAAGCTCACATCATCTCAAACTGGTTTCTTGAACATGACAATGAGTTCACTCTAGTCCAATGGCCTCCACGGCACCTTTGGGATTTGCATCATGGATGTGTTGCCGACATCATGGATGTGTAGCCGACAAATCTGCAGCAACTGCGTGATGCCATCATGTCCTTATGGACCAAAATCTCCTTGTAGAAAGTATGCCATGAAGAATGAAGGCAGTTTGGAAGGCAAAAGGGGGTCCAATCCAGTAACAGCAAGGTGTACCTAATAAAGTGACCAGTGAATGTGTGTGTATATATCATGGATGTGTGTGTCAGTGTGGATATGGATGTGTGTGTGAGCATGGATATGTGTGAGCTAGAATGTGTATGTGTGAGCATGGATGTGGGTGTTTAAGTGGAATCTTTTATTTTATTTTTATTTTAAGCATTGACGACTGCATACAAAGTGTTTGCTTCCCACTTGACAATTATTTCCATATAATGCTCTGTTACCTGTGCTATGAATGGTTGCTCTATTAGCACAAACTGACTAAAATATGAAAATAATAATAGTGTTTGATAAAGAGAAATCGGTTGATATGAATAAACAAGCACATGGAATACGCAGTTAAATCCTGTTTTTCCCCTATTAGTTGAAATGTCTGCATCTGTGTTCCCAAATCTAGCATTGGCTCTGAACTAATGAGTGGAACAAGTTTCAAACATAATTAATTCTAACTTCCATATTTTAGCACAGCTTTCGTTCCAAAAAAGCAACTCCCACACACAGAAATAATGATCATGATAAATTCAGGAGCAAACTAGCACTGTTAACAAATGTTCTGACACACACACATGGTGTGGAATTTTAAAACAGGGTTGAAAGTGGAAACACTAAGTTGCCATACCGTCCTTACCTGCTCCTTATTAGCTTTCTTTTTTTTATTTTATTCTGCTTTTCACGTGGTTACAGAATTACATATGCAGCAATGACATTGCGAAGGTTTTAATGAGCCTTTAAATATTTTAAATGATGTGATGCATTGCTTAATAGACTAAAAGTCCTTCAATCCACAGCTGAGACTTCCCTGGCCTATTACTAATGCTTTTGGAAATCTTTCAACTTTCTGTCTTTCTACACCTCTTCATTGTGAGTTCTCCTAAGTGCTAAGCAGCCCTGACACTAGCACAGACTATAAACCCCAAAAATGTGTCTTGTTTAGATGCCAGAAGTTATGAAGGCATCCATGGTGTCATGTCACACAGCTCCAGCCCATGGATCGGGGGCTTTATGCTTTAGCAGAGATGGTAAGACATCGCTGCCCTCATAGGGTTCTCTTCCTGTTACTTTTGTAATCTGTAATGCTATGCTATAAAACAGTAGAAAAGGGAGATAAAACATTTTTTAGATTTATAAATGAGAAAAGGACAGTAAAACAAGGATTGGTAAGATTAACCCCTTGATGACAATTGCCGGTCCGGGCACGTCACGGAAAAACAAGTCGTTTACGAGAATTGACGTGCCAGGATCACCTTCTAAACATCAATGGTGTCGCTGGAATGCCTCAATCAGGAGGCATCCAGCGAAACCAAACACTTACCCCAGGATGGACTGTGACCGCTCCGGAGAGCGTTCACTGACGCAGCTGCACGCAATCTTCACCATCTGCAAGATGGCGGTGGCCCGGGAAAAAACCCAATAAAGATGAAAAAGTTCGCTAGATGGTCTCCAGACCCTCTAGAGAACTCTGGGTCCACTTGCAGGTAGAATACAGGTACTGCATTCAACCATGGAAGTCAATGGAGCCCAGCTTTCTAATCACAGTGTGATTAGTAAACATAAATTAAAAAATAAAGGGGAACCTTCAAGTTGAAAAGTTTAAAAA
>VKOC01027897.1:0-11272 GCA_009364415.1 Spea multiplicata
TCTGTCCCCACATGAAGGCGAATGAAGGTGTAACTGGTAGTGGCTGTGGGACTTTCCTACCTTCGTGTCCAAGCAGTGGAGCAGACAGGACCGGCAAAAGCTCAGGTTAGACGGATACACGTAGACACGGAGATTTGAATCAATGTGGGTTTATTTGACCCAAGTCAAACACAAACAATGATACTGAAACCTTGGTGTTGTCTGTTAATATCTTTCCTAAAGCTATCTGCTGGTCAAAAAACTGATGCCTTACGTGCCCGAGTGATGAATGTCCAGTCACACAGAAAGCAGATCCCTCAGACAAGGGTTGCAGGAAGTGACAAGGACCCAGGCTCCACAAAAAACGCCCAGAAAAGAAAAACTTTATTAACAAGAGCAGAGGCGTGCAGCATACAAATTCTGGCCAGCAGATTGCAGTAAAACAACAATACATATAAACAATTTGGTGGACAGAGGACAGCACACTCCCCGTCTGAAATTCCTGAGGGAATTTCACTATGACTAATGTCCAAAAAATATATGGAACAAACATGTTAAAATAAAACAGGAAACATTACAACATAGTCCTGTTTCAAACTCGGAATGGAGAAGATCCATAAAATTCAAGTTCAGTTCTGTTCATCCTGCAGATAGGCAACCGCTGCTATGGCTTCCGTGGAGGCGTCTGAGAACACGTGGAGTTCTTTCTTTATGTCAGAGGTAGATGAGGTTTTGACATAGCATCTCGGGATGTGGATCTCATCCAAGGCACAGAAACATTGTTTCCAGGCTTCCCATTTTTGCTCTTTATCAGAAGGACGTGGGGTATCCCAATCCTTGGCAGTTTCAGAAAGCTGTCTCAGTAGAGAACTACCTTGTATGGTGATGGGCGCTACAAATCCCAGCGGATCAAATAGGCTATTCACCACTGATAGGACACCACGTTTTGTGAATGGCTTGTCTGCACAACTTATTTGAAAACCGAAGGAGTCGGCCGAGAGATCCCACCTGAGGCCCAAGCTCCTCTGCACAGGTGGACTGTCCAGTCCCAGGTTAATGTCCTTGAATCCAGGTGCATGATCACCTGACTCGAAGGCTCTCATTACGGCCAGGCTGTTTGAAGCAATTTTGTGTAGTCTAAGTTTAGCTTGGTACAACATTCTTTGAGTCCTCTTGAGCAGACTGATAGCCGCTTCTTCAGTTGGTAGTGATTTGAGTCCATCATCTACGTAGAAGTCTTTTTCTACAAAGTCTCTCGCGTCTGCACCATACTCGGACTCTCCTTCTAACGCAGTTCTCCGAAGGCCGTAAGTTGCTACGGCAGGTGAAGGGCTGTTTCCAAATACGTGCGCCCTCATTCGATACTCCACCATCTTTGCGTTGGTGTCATTGTCCTTGTACCACAGAAACCTGAGGAAATTACGGTGATCCTCTCTGACTACGAAACAGTGGAACATCTGTTCAATGTCGGCAGTGATGGCAACAGGCTCTTTCCTGAACCTCATCAGCACTCCTACTAAGTTATTTGTCAGATTGGGACCTGTGAGAAGAACATCATTTAGAGATACACCTTGATGTTTGGCGCTTGAATCAAAAACGACCCTAATTTGATTAGGTTTTCGTGGATGATACACTCCGAATGAAGGCAAGTACCAGCACTCTTCGTTCTTCCTTAAGGATGGAGCTCTTTCTGCATGGTTGTTACTGAATATTTTATCCATAAAGGCGACAATGTGTTTTCTCATTTCAGGCTTCCTGTTCATGGTACGCTGAAGAGAGTTAAATCTAGACACAGCTTGTTCCAGATTGTTAGGGAGTCTTAGCCTGGTAGCTCGGAAGGGTAATGGAGAAACCCAGTGATTGGTTTCGTCTTTAAAGGACTCGCTGTCCATTATCTTGACAAATTCTCTGTCCTCTACTGACAAGGCTACTTTATCGTCGTTCTTGGTTGTGTGAAAGACTGATCTCCCCAAGTCGTCGGCAAGGAAGGGAGAAATGATGTCAGGTTGCTGTATGAGGTCTGGAGACTTCTCTTTAACCTCATAGTGATGAGGACACGGCTTAATGCTAGTTGCGCGTCCATCTACACGCACGTAAGTCTTGAAGGAGTCAATTCCTGGTTGATCTAAGCATACGTTCCCTATGACTACCCATCCCAAGTCCAGTCTCTGGGCGTATGGCGCATAGTCGGGACCATTACATTGTTGACGCACCTTGTGTACCCTTAGATTGTCTCTGCCGAGCAGAAGTAGAATCTCGGCGTTGATGTCCATAGGTGGGATAAGGCTGGCTATGTGCCTTAGGTGTGGTTGGTGAAATGCAGCTTCAGGGGTAGGAATCTCATCCCTATGGTTGGGTATTTGGTCGCATTCGATCAGCGTCGGTAGGGGTATTTCGGTATCCCCATTGATAGGAGAAGCAATGAATCCTTGTGCCCTTCTGCCGCTAGTCTCTATGCGGCCCGAGCAGGTGTTTAAGGTGTAGGGTTCTGATGGTCCTTTGATTCCAAAAGTTTCAAAGAATTTAGGTCCCGCTAGGGACCGGTTACTTTGGTCGTCGATGATGGCATACATTCTTACTGCCTTCTCTGGTTGTCCGTCTGGGTAAACCTTGATTAGGCATAGTCGGGCACAACATTTCTCACTCTGACTCTCCCCACATACTTCCAAGCATGAGCAGGAAACAGCTGTGGCGGTTTTGGCGTGATTCTGGGGCTCCCCGCCATGACTTGGAGCGGGACTAATGGCGACTGCAGCCGGTGAGTCCCTGGCGAGCGGGGTTGGGTGCATAGCTGTGGCATGTCTTTCGCTATGACACTCTTCACACTTGATGGCAGATTTACAGTCCTTGGCCATGTGCTCCAATGAAGCGCAGCATCTGAAACATACCCCAAGCTCGGTGAGGACTTTCTTGCGCTCCTGTATGGTTTTGGATCTAAACCCTCTGCATTTGTTCAGTGAGTGTGGTTTTTTATGAATAGGACATTCACGATTGAAGGACTTGTCTCCTAAGGAGGTAGTGTACTGTTTTCCCATGGGTACTGCAGGTGATGGTAGGTTAGTCTTTCTAACGCTCACGCTGCTCTTAAAGTCTCTGTGTTTATGCATGACACTTTCATACCTTGATGATGACGTCGCTGAGGCTATAGTGTTGGACTCCAGGAAGTCAAGGCTGGGGTCATTCCTCATTTGGGACTGTTCATCGATGAACTTACAGAAATGAATAAATGGGGGAAAGGTGACATCATGCGCTCTTTTGTACCTTGAGACTGACGCTGCCCACTTCTCTTGCAGACTGTATGGTAGCTTCACAACAATTGGGTTCACTCCATGCGCTGTATCCAGGTAGCACAGCCCAGTCAAACGAGGGTCTCTTTTGGCTAGCTCCAGTTCCATGAGCAGATCACTTAAGTCCTGAAGCTTATGGACTTCCTTGAGATTAATCTTTGGGATGTTTTGCAGTCTCTGGAATAGGGCCTTCTCTATCGCTTCTGCACTACCAAAGGTACGTTCAAGTCTCTGCCAGGCAGCAGCGAGACCTGCTTCTGCTTGTCCCACATAGACAGTTCTGAGGCTCTTGATACGATTTGTAGAGCCTGGGCCCAACCATTTGATCATGAGGTCAAGTTCTTGCTCTACGGTTAGGTTGAGGTTGGCAATGGCGGCTTTGAAGGTTGCTTTCCAGGCTCTATAGCTCTCTGCACGGTCATCAAACTTTGAAAGACTGGTGTTGATTAGCTCTCTGCTCACCATAAACCTGGCGAACTCAGACATATCTGATTTCTCACTGCTTGTCGCCATGACAACTTGTGATGCCCCTGGGGCGTATGGGCTGCTTGGCGTGAAAGGGTGAGATGCTACCGGGTAGAATGATGTTGCTGCAGGGTTGAGCTGTGGTTTAGTCTCTGTAAATTCTGATGACTGCTGCTTGAGCTGTGGAGGTAGGCCAGAAAACACCTGATAGCCATCTTGCTGTAATAACTGTCCATGAGAGGGCACATCCGGGTGACGGTTATTAGCTTGCTCGGGTGCTGTGGGTGGCACTAGCACCATAGGTAAAGCTGGTTCGGAGGTTTCAGTGTTGTCGGCTTGTACAGTACTGGAAATAGGGAGTGGCACGGGTAACTGTTTCAGCACATAGTCACTGGTGCGATCGACTGGATCGTCCATTTCCTGTGGTAGTGAGCAGACTGGATCAAGACCTTGGCTCAATGCTTGCTCAAGTATTCTTACTTCGGCTAACGCAATTTCCTCATCCATCTCTGATTCAAAAATCTTTATCCGAGCCTCTGCTTCTGCTTCTACCCTCTTGGCCTCTGCTTCTGCCCCAGCCCTCTTGGCCTCTGCTTCTGCCTTTGCAAGAGCTGTTTTCTCAATGAAGGTACGTCTCGCCTTGGATTGTTCTGCATTTATGCGGGCCTCTAGTATTCTGTCACTCATGGCTGAGCTTCTAGAGCGCGATGATCTGTATGACCGAGAGGAATGTTTAGATGAATTTGATCTGTGTGATCTAGTTTCCTGCATATGAGAGATATGGAGTTCCGCTTTATCTTTAACATCCTGCACCATGGCGTCTCTTTCTCTGTCTACTGATTCTGCCTTGCTCAGTTCTGATGAGGCTTCATCAATATTAGAGTCTTTTAGAAAGGTTATATACCTTGTGGATAGTCCCTTGTATCTTTCATAAGCTGTGTTCAGCCGTCCAACGGCAACTTGTAACCTGGCAGCACCACCTGAGGAGGATTTAAGTCCTGACATGAGGGAGGAAACCTGTTCCCATTGCTCTTCCAGGTTATCACATAGCTCATCTTTCATGGTGTGATAGTTTTCAATGACCTTTATCGTCGGTTTAAGAGAGCGTCTCGGTCGTGCGTCTTGGTCTGCTGGAAGCGTGGGTTCTGCTTCCTGCGCTTCATAATTATCATTATCAGGTTGCATTTGCTTTGTTTTATCACTTGGGAACTGAGCAAGGTCCTTTTCGGCCATTTTGATTTAAGGTGCGCTATCTCTTTAAGAAAATAAACCTTTGAATTGGGGGCTGAAAATCGCTGCACGGTTCCTATAGGGCACCTAATAAGCTTCCTAAGGTGTTTTGAGTGAATTGCTGGGTTTTTGGAGTTGTGGAGGACTTCCAGGCGAGGGAGTAGATACTGCGGACGCACATTGATTCCCCTAGGCTTGTCCAGACATGTTCAGTGGCTGGGCAGATTTGCTGCACGTGAGCCTGTTGCTAGGGAGATTCCTGAGTGTGGTACTGGTCACTAAGGCAGTTTTTTGACTGTTCTGTCTCCACATGAAGGCGAATGAAGGTGTAACTGGTAGTGGCTGTGTGACTTTCCTACCTTCGTGTCCAAGCAGTGGAGCAGACAGGACCGGCAAAAGCTCAGGTTAGACGGATACACGTAGACACGGAGATTTGAATCAATGTGGGTTTATTTGACCAAGTCAAACTCAAACAATGATACTGAAACCTTGGTGTTGTGTGTTAATATCTTTCCTAAAGCTATCTGCTGGTCAAAAAACTGATGCCTTACGTGCCCGAGTGATGAATGTCCAGTCACACAGAAAGCAGATCCCTCAGACAAGGGTTGCAGGAAGTGACAAGGACCCAGGCTCCTCAAAACACGCCCAGAAAAGGAAAACTTTATTAACAAGAGCAGAGGCGTGCAGCATACAAATTCTGGCCAGCAGATTGCAGTAAAACAACAATACATATAAACAATTTGGTGGACAGAGGACAGCACAGTATGGACCAAGTCATCAAGGGTGTCAAACCAGTCCCTATGCGTAAATTCTCTAATTTGGACCTGAATAAAATGCCTGAGTTGTAAAAAGACAAAGGGTAGTACAGAGAGGTCAGGGAATTAATTTGAAATATCTTAAAAAAAAACAAAAGTCTTCCCATTGGCCAATTTCCATTCATTGGAACTATTAATTCAAAGGGTTGCTATAGATGACCTGCAAGATGGCCCCCGACAACGACAGGGCCTCTAACTTACTATTACAGGCTTAACACTTGAAATCACATTTTGAATAAAAATATATTGGGAGTTTGTGTAAACATACAATATAGCATTAAATTAATTCTTGCATTCTTTCGAAATACTGGTTTATTTAACCTTTAGACATACATGCGGTAAAAATCTGACAGATTGGCAAGCAAAAATATCTGGTCAATAAGTATCACTTGTTTCTATAACAAGGGTGCTATAGGTTGAATATGCTGGAAATTAGCTTAGATCTTTAGACAAACTACTTAGATATTTGAGATGTTTGATTTTTTTTAATCTACAGAGGGACTTCAGAAAACATGTCTCAATTTTGCAACTAGCTCATACATCACAATCTACACATTCTTCTGAATCTACATCACCTACAGATGGTAAGAATTGCGATACGTCCCAGGGCTGCTCCCTATTAATCTTGAAACCAAAAAATGAATATTAACTCTCTAAATGTGATTCAATAGTGGCTTACCAATTTTGTCAAAAATATATGTTACAGAGCTTGGTCATAAAAAGAAAAATATAATAAATATAGAAGTATACTCCTGGTCATCTTTCTGCATTAGAACAAAAAAAATGTATTATCCGGGTGCAGTCTCCAGTATTAATAACTGTAGGTACGATCGATTGGTATTGGTCATTATCAGTAAGAATTATATTTCTGAAATTACTTTAAAATTTACAGTTTGGGGGAATTACAAATCAATTCCGTATAATCCAGTACCAAAAATTACAAACCAAAATTATGTTTAACCAATAGCCTCTTATAATTCAAGATTATATATCAAAAAGTATATGATTAGGTGGTGATAGAATTCCCCATCACATCTGTTCTATATTCTCTCCACAGAATACATCCCCTAGGTTGTCCCATAGTGGCCAACACAGATTCCATCTCTCATCCTGGTTTGGTATATATATAGACAAGGCTTTTGTGTGCCAAAAAATCATTTATGAAAGACTCCGCTCACATTTTACGATGATAGGAAAGCATATTGGTTACTTCTAAAGTTTTGTTGGTTACTCTTGACATGCAATCTTTTATACATCCATTTCCCACTATAAAGATTTATCAGCCATTAAATGGGTTGCAGATGTTACATTGGACATGCTCAATGACAATAAGGAGTCTTGAATTACTCCAGTTTGTCCATAAAAAGAAGCACTTTTTATGCCAGGACTAACTTTACCGACAGGTCAAAAGCACATTGGGCTCCAATGCAACCCTAAATTATGCAAACGTATAGCCTTGAAGAGGAGTATATTTCTGCTTTTAAACTTTTTCAATACCATTCAATTCAGAAAAGATACAGGCAACATTCATCTTATGGGAAGGCAATTGGAGCTCTGACAGCTATTTCTCAATCAATTGAACACAATATAACCAAATATTAATACAGCAGAGATGTAAAGTCTTAAGGCTGGGTAAGCATGAAGGTTGCTAGACCATGGTTGCAAAGTATTGTGAGTAACCCAATAGCTAAATGTGGAAATACATGAACATATAGCTTCTTGCATAGCTAACCATACTCATACTCTCAACCTTGCAACAGTAGTGGCAGGCTAAGGTGACAGGTTATAAGTAGACTTGGGCACTAGCTAAGTCTTTGTGTCCGTCTTTGTGAAAAAAAAAACCTTCATATTCCATTTTTCCAGCGAATATTCACGTGCGTAATCCATGTTAGTTTTTTTTTCTCCGTAAGAGTGACTATTGGTCGCCGGCAGAGGCCTTCTCTGGCATCAACCAATTAAGGACAGCTGCTCTTCATTGGTTGATGCCAAATGAACCCCAAATGAACCCCTGGCAGTGACCAATAGAGGCCGAAGCCATTAGTCTCCACAGGCCAAAATGCTCCGAGGTGTACCTTGCTGTACCCTTTGCCAGTGGGATTCAAATACCCGTTCCGCTAAAGCTTAGTTGCTCGGAGAGGTTGTCTCAGACTCAGACAGACAACCACTCTAAGAAACTTGCAGCTGCCCTTCATTGGTTGATGCCAGAGGAGCTCCCTGCCAGCTTCCAATGGAGTCACTCGTACAGACCTTTAACTCGTAGAGCCAGAAGACCATTGGTTAATGCCAAAGGAGGCCCCTGCCAGCGACCAATAGAGTCACGCGTATGGACCTTTAAGTCCTGGAGTGATCCTGCGGATTCCCATAGCCCTGCCATGCTACATAGACAAGGTAGGCTAGAGGCAGTGACTTTCATGGGGGAAAAGGACCATGGAGATTAGCTAGGAAATATTTCTGAACACGAACATGAAGATTCTTCATGTTGTGCTTCTTCATCTTCATGTTCATTTACGCGCTGCCATATTAGTTTTTTCGGTATTCTGATTGAACAATGAAAACGCAATATTCATGTTCATTTTCATGTTCTACCGAATACAAATGCACAAGTTTAGTTATAAGTAAAGAGTTAACATTTGTAGAAGCATTAAACATGTATAGTAGTCATGTCAACAATATATTTTTCTTGCAAATAAGAAAATTATGTTGATTTAAAAGAATACAGCAATTTGTTAGTTACCAATAAAGTTTATGATGACACAACTTTGTACAATGCTTCAGTAGTATATTAAAATGGATCCATAAAAAGAAATGAATATAATTTATACTCAAAATGATTGGTTCAAATATATATATACACACATCTGAATAGAGGAAACATGTTTTTAAGTGTTAGGAACTGCAAATGATCTCATAAAATATTAAAAAGCATAAATAATTTACTTAGACCCTATATATTTTATCAAAGTGGCTTAAATATTTACTTTGTACACCGGGTATCTACTCCAGAAATGTTCTTACTGATTCAATTACTTTTTCTGAAAATGTATTTTGGTTTTCATAAGTTTTTATAATTTTGAAGGATAATAAATTTGATCTATGAAACATTTCCAACAATTTACATTTTTTAATTAAACTGCCTACCTCCAAGTACAATAAGGATGTAAAATCTTCTACTTTAGATGAAGATGAGTTTGTTAGTGTAAATTGAGTACTAGTGAGCCCATATATTATCCTAATTCTGTCACATTAAATTAGGGTTCTATAGCAATTTGAATTTTTCTTTTTTATTACTTCAAAGGCTATATTCATTGTGGTATTAAGACACAAATTTAAAGATTAGAAGCCAGTAAGTCCAAGAATATTGTTTTAATAAAGAAAATAGTTATGTAATTATTGGTATTTATATAGATTAAGCACAAAGGAAATATAACAGGGTCTGTTCCTTACCTTGCGATTAAAATTAAAAAATGAATATGGTAAAAGTACTTTGTACATTACTACAATAAAACAAAACAAAAAAGTTTAATTTATACTCCATCGAAGATAATGTTTCATCTGAATAGAAGAAATTATTTTTCAAGCTTTAGGATCTGCAAAGCATTTAATAAAATATTAAAAAGGAGTAAGAGTCAAACGGACACTGGTGCAGAGTACACAGTACAATAAACACAAAATGAAATACTACCAAGGTCTTAATTTGCTAGAATGTCCTTGCAAAATCCAATAAGTGGGAAAACAAAAACACTGCATTATAAAAAAGGCTATAACATTTAAGAAACAACAGTAAAGGAAATGAAAGGTCACATCTTACAAAGTACATTTCAAAGTGCATTGAACAGATCCACAAAAGACAAGCCACATGAACTGAACAAAATAAAGGGAATTCACTTTGAAAATGGTGATATTGATTGATCTATAATTGGTTATAATTATCAAAAATGTTTACACGGGAATCTCAGCACTTTTATATTTTGGAAATAGGTTTAAATGATTTGGAAAACATTTTTAACACTAATATTTATACATGACTAATTTGCAAAATGTCTGGTTATTTAGCTATATTAGCTAAAAAAATATAATCGTAATGTTTAATATTTAACCACTGAGTTAATGTTTCTTTTTAAAACATCCAAACAAAAGAAAATACTATACAAAATAAATACTCCTAACCATTATATTCCTTATTGACTTGAAACATTTTATATCTATTTACTTTTAAACATAAATCATATTTACATACAATACTTAACATAATGTTTTAATGATGCATCTGCATCCTTTTACCAGGGTCCCTTCAACCAGAGTTGCTATAATGTTTTCCCTCACTCTCCCTTTAGTGGGGGATTAAGTAAAAAGCAGTTAATTACACTACTGTAAACATGCCAATGAATACTGCAACCTCAAATGAAACGGAAGGCCATTAAGAAAGTTGATGCTCCCAATAGTGTTTGTTTCATCTGGTGTTTATTTTAATTGATGTTAACTAGTTGGGTCTTTCCATCTTATCGGTTGAGTGATCACACCTTCTGTCTCTTTTCAGATACCTTGTGTATTGGCACCCAGCAAAGTCTAGACAACCAATGTGTACCCAGGGCTCAATTTCAAAAAGAAATAGGGCAATTAAACAAGGCTTCCATCTTCAAGTGCAATGGTTACAATCAGAAACAGGATAGAAAGAATCAAGGGTGCACACTGTTGGGATTACATATTATATTGTGTTCATTTTTTATGCAGCATAAACACAATTAAGACAGAATCACATAAAACAAAGCTTTACCAAAGAATGGCCCGGATTATTGGGCAAAGTTCATGCTATCTCAACTATCTTTATTGCTACTATTGCAGGGTAACCATTTTTTTTACCCTTAAACACAGTGGAATACAACAAATGCATCCATTTTTTTATTTCAACAGTACTATTAAAGATGTAATGCTGAAGTTAGTTTTGAAAGTTTAAATTTTATGTTGGCAGGCAACTGATGGGCATATCAGGTAAGTCATAAAAAGTTCTAGAAGTTCAGTACATCATATGTACAATCATTCATCATTAGCATTGATACCAATATTATTAATGTGGGCATACTAAATGGGAAAGAGGGAAATTACAGTAGAACAAAGACACAGCAAAAACATGAAAATTGCTATTATATTTAGGGTCTAATATACTGCCCAAATGTAGTTTTAAGTTACCATAGCTTAGGTTTCCAGAAATACACAGGGCAGCATAATAAAGCTGTTATGTTGTTCCAATGCTGGCATTTAGTCATTAGACCACCAGATTAATGCACATTTAGGTTAACCAGGACAGCGCAGCACAGACAGCACTAAAGCTCCATTTAGAAAAGCAACATTCATATTTTATATGCTGATGCCAATGAACACAGCCCTAGTACATTACAGCGCTGACGTTTTTCTGCAGTACACAAAATAGTACATGAGCAGCCCCTGGTGGCAACAGGGTATTTTACTAAAGCCAAATTCGTATTCCTAAACATATTT
>VKOC01027899.1:0-10102 GCA_009364415.1 Spea multiplicata
GGGGCAGGATGACCCCATGTCAAATTTCCAATTTGAAAATGCACAACAAACCCATGCATGGGGGGTATACCTGTACTCGGGAGATGTTGCTGAAATACCAGGAGCTGTAAATTCATACCTAAATTACAACATGTGTGGGAAAAATACACACAAAAAATACTACTGCAAACTTTGACAAAGGCTGGTGGTAAAATGTGTGCATGGAAAAGTTTAAAATACCAGCATTTGAAATATCCTGGGGTGTCTAGTTTTCAAAAATATATTGTTTTATTGTGCATATTGAATTGGCCAGGATCAAAGATGTACCAAATAGGGCATGGGCACAGGATCACCAAATGTCAAAGTTCAACATTGAAAAATGTACATGCCCCAAATGTAGCCCTTTTGCCTCTAAACAGCCAGACAATCACGGTACTCAGGAGATGTTGCTGAACACAAATTGGGGTGTTGTGTGACAATGACATATACCAGGAGCTGTAAATTTATACCTGAAGTAAAATGTGTGTGAAAAAAGGCAAAAAATGACTGCCACAAAGTTTGACAAGAGTGAAAATACTAGCATTTGGGATGTCTAGTCTTCAAAAATATATGCAAACAGGGAAAAGAAAAAATGTCGGTGCGCTAATATAATATATCAAAAATATATGGTTTGATGGGGTAAATTGCTTTGACTGGCTTCAAAGATGTTCCAAATAGCACATGGAGGCAGAATTACAAAATGGTTTTAAAAAAAGCAAAACAATCAAAACATTGGGTAATTCTAAACTCAGAACAAATAGCAGAATCTATTTTGCAGGTTTTTTTATTCGTTTTTATAGGTGAGTTGAAGATTCTTCAGGTAAAAATCAGCAAAAGTCCTTTTTTTCCTAAATGTTTCACCATATTTTATATTTTTTAATAGTAAATGATATGATACAATCCAAATAATGAATAAAGAAAGCCTTTCTTGTCCTGAAAAAAATATATAACTTGTGGGGGTTCAGTAAATGGGAAAGAAGAAAATGACAGCTACATGAGCACCGCAGAAATGTTAAAACAGCCATTGTGACGAAGGGTGCAAGATCAGCCATTGTCACGAAGGGGTTAATTTGGTAGTGTTTCAATGACTTTTGCTTCCTTCTATCTTAAAAGGAAAGGCCCACCAACTTGTTTTTACTTCAAATATAAATTTATTCTCAAAAATATAGTGCTGTTTTCTTGTTTTAACCCGGTTTCAGTTTTTGCATAATGATTTCAGACAGCTGCATAATAGATATTTGTGTTTGCCCAATTCGCTAGACAAAAAACTTCTCTTCTTTTTATACTACTTGTTGTAAAGAAGACAGTAACTCATTGTTAGTCACCCAGCCACCCAATCTAACTATGGACAGTCTTTGTAGGAAGATCTTTTCCATAAAGAATCAGCTCAGTGTGGTGTTTGTACAGGGAAAGACACCCAAAATATCACATGACTGACGACAATGGCCGCCTCCAGGTCTGCAGATTAAGCAAGTTTATTGAAACAAAATGAGATAAAACCAGGTTTTTGTAAATGCGAACCGACATCACTGTATACAGCACTGTATTTTATGCTTAAGTAGCAAAATATATTTTTTTGTGAGACCTCCGTATTTGCCCGCTACCAATGGTCCCCCTATATTGTCTGTAACAATAGTTGTGTGAATTAACTTAACCGAATAACCATCAAGATCACGTTTCTGAGTTCTTAAACATTATTTGCACTGGCCTAGCAGTAACACACTCAAATGCTGTTGGAACTATGCTCAGCCTTGTTCATGGTTTTTTAATTTATTTATTTAGCGCACTTAGCACAGATTTTCTAGTACAGACCTAAACAACAGACCTCTGTCGTTCGACCTCAGTAACCTTTTTCTTGGTGGTAGAGATCTTCACTTTATGCATTTTTGAAAAATTCTACTTCATCACCATACATTTCTACTCTAACATAGCCATGTTGCTCAAAACAGAAAGCTGTATGAAGTGCATTAGAATAAATGTGCATTATTGTACAAAATGACACCAGATGACTAAAACATTTAAACATGTTATTTTCTATTTTTGGTGTTTGAAGTTGTGTTATGTATAAAATGTATAACATCCAATGGTGAATGGTTTAACAGCGCAGAGTCTGCTGCTACAAAAGAACGTATATTGCATTTAGATTAATGGGACAATGTAGCATTCACCACAAAAACCCAATGTTCATAAGATGAAATAGTTTTACTTAGAATACCATGGTTGTCAGTTAGTGGGAAGTTTGCAATATATCTGTGCAGGTTTAGGCGTTTCTGCAGATCTTTTTCTCCACGAATCTGGGAAGCTCTCAGGGAGGTGTGGTTAACAGAGCGGATTGGAGGGAGAAGCGGACCAAGGAAGAAAACAGAAGAAGGGAAGAGCAAGAAGAGGCAAGACAACAAGCAGATCTGCCGTAAAAGAGGGTTGGGACACTACGTGATTGGTGGAGAAGTTAGTGCGACATTTGAGAGAGAATGTGAGGGATGAATGATGGTGATGAATTAAATTTTGTTTCCAAATTTAAATAGCCCTTCAAATTTCATCTGAACCAAAAGGCCACTAAACTAAATGTATTGTCCAAAAACAAATGGACAAAATAAAATTGTCTGAATTGTTTTTGGCCCATGTTCACAAGTTTAATGCCCAACAAGTTACATGATCCTAAAACCTCACCATTCTTGAGCTATACATTGGCGATTTCAGGGGCATGTTAATTGGGCAGTTGATTCTTTTTTCCTTCTGGCGACGATTGCAAAACCAAACCCGCACTACTTCTTTCTCCATTACAAGCTGCTCTGCTATCATACTGATCTCCTCTGAAGTAGGCTTTGGATTCTGCAAAAGACATTAGATATTTTGTGTTGTCTCTTTAATCAAATTAGAAAACATTACGCTATACCACAGGACAGGTATTTAAATTTAGCACTACTGAATCAAATCATGTAGAAATAGTAGCCAGTGTTTCTGGAAGCTATTACATTATTATTATTAGGAAGGTCTAATCCCTGTGAGCTTTTATTGCAGAAGAGCATGGCTGGTCTTGTCTAATGAATGACTAAATGAGCAAGCTTCTTCTAAAGTTTCCTTTATTCCATTCAGTAATGCATTCGGCAGAGAAAAGTCAGATCTGGCCCTTCATAGTAAAGTGAAAACTATCCCCCACCCTGTCATAATTTATACAAGGGACGTTCAAAAATTTTCCACACTTTTCTTTACCTCTTATTTCAAATCAAATTCCTTAAAAAATAAATTACATCACTTTTCTACATTATTATTATTATTATTATCTTTTATTTATATAGTGCCAACAGTTTACGCAGCGCTTAATACAATACATAAATTCATGGGATGTGACAAGACAAGAATTGACAGACTAAAACAAACCGATACATTTGGTGGAGAGAGCCCTGCTCGCAAGCTTACAATCTAGAGGGAAATGGGGTGACAAACATAAGGCATAGAGAAAGAGTGAGAGGTAGTGTGGTGGTTGTATCGATGACAAGGAAGTTCTAGCAGCTAAGATGGTGCGGCTTCTCTGAAGAAGTGGGTTTTTAGATGTTTCTTGAATGTTGGGAGGGAGGGTGAATGCTGAAGGTTCCTTGGGAGTAGATTCCAGAGATATGGGGCAGCTCGAGTGAAATCTTGTAGACGGGGAAAGGAAGAGGTGACGAGTGAGGAGGAGAACCTTAGCCCATGGGTGGAAAGTAGGGATCGAGTAGGAGAGTATTTGCTAATGAGGTCAGAAATGTACGGAGGAGCAGTATTATGGATGGCCTTATATGTCAGTACCAGGATCTTAAATTTAATTCTAAAGGTAATTGGGAGCCAGTGGAGGGTTTCACAGAGGGGGGAAGCAGAAGAGGAGCGACGTGCAAGGAAGATGAGCCTAGCAGCGGCATTTAGGATAGACTGTAGAGGAGAGAGTCGAGACAGTGGAATGCCAACCAGAAGAGTGTTGCAGTAGTCAAGACGGGAAATGATAAGTGAATGAACGCAGAGTTTTTGTGGATTCTTGGGTGAGGAATGGGCGGATACGAGAGATGTTTTTTAGGTGCAGGCGGCAGGATCTGGCGAGGGACTGAATGTGAGGGATGAAGGAGAGGTTTGAGTCAAGGATGACCCCAAGGCATTGGGCCTGGTTAGTAGGATAGATAGTTGTGTTGTTAATGGTGATAAAGAATTCAGGTAGTGGAGTGGAGATGGAGGGAGGGAAGATAATGAGTTCAGTTTTAGAAAGATTAAGTTTCAGGTAGTGTTGTGACATCCATGAAGAAATAGCAGACAAGCAATTGGTAATACGGGACATGGAGAGAGATGATCAGAAGACAGGTAGATTTGGGTATCATCTGCATATAGATGATACTGGAGGCCAAATGAGTTGAAGTATAAAGAGAGAACAGCAGAGGGCCAAGGACTGAGCCTTGGGGACACCAACCGAAAATGGAAGGGGAGATGATGTCTTGCCAGAGAAGAGTCTAGAAGAAGGTGGTCCAAGGGATGGACATAGAGACTTTGTGAGGTGTGAAGGGATGAAGAAAGAAGAGTGGCTATCTCTTCTTCGGTTGTAGGGGAAAAGGCAGTTAGTATGGTAGGAGTGGAGAGAGTGGTGGTGAGTGGTGTAGGAGGGAGTTGTGAGGAAGAGAGGTCTTTTCTAATAGTCACCTTGCTTTGCCCTGCAATTTTCCCAACATCGTACCAACTTTGTAATGCACCCGCATACTCTGCCGCTTGTTTTCCCGCTTGTAATGGTGAACCCACATTTCATGACCAGTGACTACCTTCTGCAGAAAATCAAAACCTTCTTCACGATAACGAGCTTATGCTCCTCTGTCAGCTGCTTAAGCACCCACCTGGCACACACTTTACTGAACTTAAGGCAGTCATGAATCAGGGCATAGTCAGATCCAACACTCACATTCAGCTTTCCTGCAACCTCTTCAACAGAGCACACACATGTGAAGATGAATTTGCGCTCCCAGCACACCTTCTGCCCTCAAAAAGCGTATGACAGAACGCTGCTCCTCTTTGGTGCAATGTATATGATTCGCAGCCATCTTCACCCCAGGGTGAAAACTCTTATACTTAACTGGAAGGGCAGCCAGCTTTCCAGACAGAACTAGTCACATGAAACGCTAAGACACGACCAATTACTACTCCTACCACCTTCAACGTTTCAAGTGAAAATATAAAAGTGTGGAAACCTTTTGAACGTCCCTTGTATATTTCTGTTCCAAACATTATAGATTTCTGTAAATGCATAAACAATCGTTACTTACATCCTGAAACCTTTTCTCTAAAGTCAGGCGTATGTTGGTTTCGATACTGGTCCGTTTCTTCCTCTTACGCCCAAACATCTCAGTTAACTGGGGGTAGGTGGTATTAGGGGTCAAAGAAGAATCCGATGGGGCAGATTCTTAATAATAAAAAAAAGTAAAATTATGTGTTTCATGCATTTCGTAATGGAAATGTGACTCGTTTTATTGAATTCTGTTCAATAAAGAGAAAATATCTTTTCATTATACTACTAAAAGTGATTGTGTATCCGAATTTCATTTCTCACTTCACTATTCATTATGAACGCCCCACGCTAGCTGGTTACTCCAGCTAAGAGTCTGAGCTGTCAATGCATAATGCATTGTTCAATGGATGAGGCAACTTTGAAGAAATCTCACTGAGTTAACTATACATTATATAGGAACCTTTATAACATATAGTAACATCACGGAGTTGAAACATAACTCTTCTGTCAACCCTCCCTTTAGTGAATAAACAGAATTATGTGTCAGGTAAGTGCTTTATTTTATTTATTTATTTTCATTTTGGAAAATTCTTCTATAGTAGGGGTGTCAGCGACATTAGACTGATGCTTTTATGCACTTTTCCTGGTAATTATGAGAATGTGAGTAGATCTGATCATAAGACTGTTCATCAAAAAACTATGGATCAAAGGGTTTCTTCTCAAGAGTTTTAGGTTTGATCACAAAATACACATGTTTAAATCTGACTTGATGCCAGAAATGAATTTGCATAAAGGAATTATAATGGCACAAAATTCTTCTCATTCTAGGAGCAATCACACCTCTAAACAACAAATAACAACCAAGTTTAATGATAAAAAGTTCAATAATCTGTCATTACTCAGATTGATTCTGGCACTTTTCCTTCTACTATGAAACACAGATGCAGAAGAAGACTTTGTGTCCTTTTGAACTACCATTCTTGCTATCAAAAAAGCATGTTCTCAAAGTTTTGTTTTGAATTAAATAGTTTATACTTTCAGAGCATAAACATGTGCAAGACATTTAATGTCAGCTGAATATACTTCTTACCTGCATCGCTTAACCATTTCTCCAGCAGTGGTTTTAACTTGCACATGTTTTTAAAGCTAAGGTTAAGAGCTTCAAATCGTGATATGGTTGTCTGGCTGAAGTCATTTCCATAGAGCTTTCCCATAGCCAAGCCGACATCACCCTGGTATTAACACAAATATGTTTAATCATATAATTCACGATATGGAGTGACCATACATTTGCAAAACACAGTTAAAAGTTTCATCTTCACATCTAGTCTTATTGTTCTGTGTTTTACACATTTCATTTGTACTCACAGGAGCTCATCAGTCATGAAAAGTGACAAAGCTCAGTCTGTGAACATATATAGCACATATTACCATTTGTATTACATATTACTATTTGTAGTGGTAATCTTAATAGGGATATTTAAAACTATCACACAGTAACTGAGGATTCTCATTATTTACATATATACATTACATCATGTGAGCTTTTTCTTACCTGCGTGAATCCCAGCTTAATCCGTCGTTGTTTGAAAGTCTTGGCAAACTTTTCCAGTTCTTCTAAGTCACTAGGTTCGTCAAGGGAGACTGACAAATGTTTTGGAACATGCAGATGTTGTGACATTTCTAGATGAGGTTCTAGGGAAGACGCTGGATGTCCAGGACGTCCCACTGCCTGTGTTATTAAGCATAATTGCCCTATTCCATTAATAATTATTTTTCCAATTTCGTTTTGTTTCATCTAATACAAATGTAGCAAAAGCTGTTATTGGGTTAAATGGGTACGGTCGGATGTTATCTCCCATTAAGCAAATTACACATTTACCAATAGTACTAGTTTTTAAGGGCTAAGCTGGATGCAAAAAAATCCATACCCAAAATGTTTCTGCCGCTATACTACCCATGTCTCAATGACAGAGGGTTCAATCACTACAGGACAGTTTTGTTTCGACTTACTGACTTTACATTATGAAGGGCCAACCTTAGTGAGTTTTTTCTTATGAATATCTTGGACGACCCTGTTAAATTAGTTAAGTATAGTTAAGTTACATTGGTTTTAAGTTACATTGCTTATAAGTCACCTCTCTGATTAAACTATGCGTTATCCATGGCCAGCTCAGCCAGGAGTACATAGTGAATTAAAGGACTTCATGTTATTTTTAGAAAATGAGGGCGTAGGAGATCATTATTGGAATACTTTAAAGTTAGGATTGCCTGTAATGTCAATCTGGTCCCAAGAAATAAAACTATGGGATGGGAATGTTATAACCTTAACCCCATTAAGGAATTTTTTATGCGCTTTATTTCGACTAGTCACAGAAATTAGGATCTGTTTGAAACCTCAAAATTTTTATGTTCCATCTAGACCTTCTGCAAATATCTAAATTCAATAAAATCTTACTAATCAATATACTATTGGCCTGTAAAATATGCATCGCTCGAAACTGGAAAAGTCAAAATATTCCACAACGAGAAGAAATTGTTAATCAAATTAAAACACAGGCTATTTCAGAGAGATATTTCTTCAATAAAATCTGGTCTAGCTGGAACACTTATATTTTAGGGAACTTCTGAAAGTACACATACATATATATTTCTCTTTTCCTTGGTGGTGAGTTCAACCCTCTAGCTCCGTCAAAGACTTAAACCCCCCAGAGAGATCAATAATGTTATTAAGATAATTAGTCCAAAGAGCTTTGCTGTTTTGTCCTTTTGTAATCCATGTCATTAATGATTTGCAAATACTGCAAGAAATAAAACTATGGTATTATTTAAAATCTATATTGCAGGAATAGCATTTACCTGGGAAGCCAATCCTAATCCAGACTGTGACTGTAGGAGTCCAGATTGTTGCTGAGGGAGAGAGAGGAGATTGGGTTGTAGGATACCTAAAGAAATAAGAAAACAGTAACATTCATTTCATGCCTTTTCAGTATTATTAAGTAGACTGCATTTGGCAAAATGCTATATAATTAAGTTTATAGAATTTGCTATTACTGGTGTATTCAGCCATTTCCAGTTTGACAAAACATTTTGAAATCTGACCAAATTTCGAATACAGCTTTATAAAGATGTTTGCTAATTTTGGGGTTTTCTTATGAGACTTAAGACTAGAGGGCCACTAAAATTTGCTAAAATAAAGGTTGAAACCAAAATTACCAAAAGCATATATCCTTTAAATATATTAAATTAATATATTGAAAGTTATGCGTCAAATCCGTGCAACACAAACAGATACATGACAAATCAGCCCTCTCCTAAAGATTTAGATTTTTTAAACTAATAAAATATGTTAAATATATTTTAAAACGGCAACACGCATCTTAGCTGTTTAAAAAGGTTTGACATTTGTGGAGTAGGTTTTCTGGTACAGGTTAAAAATATCAATATTTTTCTTCTAGAACAACTTTTGAAGCTAGATTTTTTTGTCTGCTGTAGTTGGGGTTAACTCAATTTAGGGAAAATTGTACATATTCATACATCCTGTATATTTAATGTCAGATTACTGCCCCAGGTTTTTTGCATGTTGAACGACTGGTAGTTGTGTTTCTATCGGAGTCAGTGGTAGAATAACCTCTATCTGAAAGTTTGAACTTGCCCTTTAAAACCTTAGTAAACATGGCATGATAAAAAAAAAATATTTGCTTTGTTTTAGGCCATCCTAACAGTTAACGTATAGACTAAGCTATATAACTAAAATGTTAACAAAACTGCTTAACTGTATGCTTTTTATATGTTGCTTTTAGGGATCTCAAGTGTACTAAACAGGTTAACCACAAGGAGGCAGTGCAGCTCATAATACATGGGCAGCACTTTTATTTAAATGTAATCTCATGTGGGGAAAAAAAAAGCTTACAGAGGATTTTATTTTAAAAACATAATGACATCCATATATATATACACAGTGGGGCAAAAAAGTATTTAGTCAGCCACCAATTGTGCAAGTTCTCCCACTTAAGAGATGAGAGAGGCCTGTAATTTTCATCATAGGTACTCTTCAACTATGAGAGACAGAATGAGACAACAAAGTCCATAAATCACATTGTCTCCTTTTTAAAGAATTTATTTGCAAATCATGGTGGAAAATAAGTATTTGGTCAATAATAAAAGTTCATATCAATACTTTGTTATATACCCTTTGTTGGCAATGACAGAGGGCTTCACAAGGTTTTCACACACTGTTGCTGGTATTTTGGACCATTCTTCCATGCAGATCTCCTCTAGAGCAGTGATGTTTTGGGGCTGTCGCTGGGCAACACAGACTTTCAACTCCCTCCAAAGGTTTTCTATGGGGTTGAGATCTGGAGACTGGCTAGGCCACTCCAGGACCTTGAAATGCTTCTTACAAAGCCACTCCTTTGTTGCCCGGGTGGTGTGTTTGGGATCATTGTCATGCTGAAAGACCCAGCCACGTTTCATCTTCAATGCCCTTGCTGATGGAAGGAGGTTTTCACTCAAAATCTCACGATACGTGGCCCCATTCATTCTTTCCTTTACACGGATCAGTCGTCCTGGTCCCTTTGCAGAAAAACAGCCCCAAAGCATGATGTTTCCACCCCCATGCTTCACCGTAGGTATGGTGTTCTTTGGATGCAACTCAGCATTCTTTCTCCTCCAAACACGACGAGTTGAGTTTCTACCAAAAAGTTCTACCTTGGTTTCATCTGACCATATGACATTCGCCCAATCCTCTTCTGGATCATCCAAATGCTATCTAGCAGGCCCGGACATGTACAGGCCCGGACAGGCCCGGACATGTACTGGCTTAAGCAGGGGGACACGTCTGGCAAT
>VKOC01027900.1:0-11819 GCA_009364415.1 Spea multiplicata
GATATTAGAGGTAGACTTTGCAAGCCTAGATGAGGAGAAGGGAGAAACTTCAGGATAGGAAATTGCTGGCTTTGATACCGAGACACATTTATCAGCAATCATAAGGTTATTGATTAAATATCTCCAAAACAATTACAAATAGATAGTTTTATTTTATAATTGTAATAAATGCTCAAGGCTATGGTAGTTAATAGAGTTCCTTATGTGGTTTTGAGGTTTTTGGAATATGTGGTGGAATAATGTTTACCGTGTTCTTCTGTTTTGTTGCTTTTACCTGAAGCGTCATCACTTGAGGGCACAGAATGTGCAGGCAGGGCTATTTTTTATTTTAATTGTTTATTTAAAGTCTTTAAAAAAAATCAGAAAACGTTGATTTAAAGATTGGAGCAATTTCATGGAAACAATAAAAACAAGGAACAATGAAACAAACTTGTCTTACCGACGTGTGTGATTGTGACAGCGTGATTAGTATTTATACAGTTTTGTTTAAGGCAAAGTTTATTAACACCTGGCTAAGCTTGACTATTTGATTACATTGAATTGTCTTACAGTCAGATATTCAGGATGCCACACAAAAATATTTGTGCACTGAAACGCACAGTCTGCGATGTAGGTCGAAGACAGAAGTACTTGGAAAATCATTTGTTTCCTTAGGGGAAAAATTGTTTTTAAAGCAGGAACATTTTTGGAGGTTTGTGTAACCCACAAAATCTTATATTCCCATTGAACAAACCGGAAAAACATCTGCTTTTTGATGGGGGGGGGGGGGAACATTGTATTGAAACGATTTTAAATGTATTCATGCTGTATTATAAACATATTAATTCCCTAACTTACCTCTTGCTTAACATTAGATACTGTAGACAGATTTACTTTGTGTAAGTAACGAAGGTTTTTTTTGGGGGGGGGACTTTTCTGCCTACAGTCTCAAAGTCTACCTCTGTACCAGCAGAATTTCCAAACCTGCCCTAGCTTCATGCTGGAAGGCACTCGTACTGAACTACCTGTATTGTTATGAGATTGCTACCCTCGATAAAACCACGTTAGGTGCTGATCTCAGGAAAGTGTCTACTCCTGCCATTCTACCAATGTTTTGCAGTAGCAAGTTTTACCAGCTTAGATGTGTGTTGTATAGTAAGGATTCCCTGCCCCCATTTTTTTGATTTTTATGGCACACAACTTATGCATAATATTTGCACACTGTAGTTTAAGACAATCCTTCATTCCTGATCTGCTGCTTCTGCCTCTGGCATTAAGTGGGGCCCTGATAGCTGTTTTTTGTTCAAACCTTAGGGAAAGAATATATATATATATATATACATACGCACACACACAATTCTGAATAAAGGACACATGCATTCCACACATCATTGACCATCACATGTAAAAGAAATGTCCTTCGTGTGGACAGCATAACCTATAACCCTCTGGGAGTTTTCATCTCCCACATACATGTGCTGTGCGGCAACATGTCAGGCCTTGCCAAAATTGCAACTGTGGCCACCCTACTCATAACCATGTAAGATCGAGGAGGTACCATGCCCCTGGTGTCTGCTGGTGCTCCTCACTAATGATGGTCAGTGAAATACAAAAAGCTACTTTGATTGAACTGCTTTCTTCAAATTAATTCTGGATAAAGAAAACCACCTAGAAGAAAATCGAATTGCTTCATGCTTTCTTAGAACCTTTGATACGACCAGCAGGAAGCTATCTCCATTGCTTAGTTATACTATAACTTGTTTGCAAATCAGAAAGGGAATCCATGCGTTTACACGTAATTATATGCACGTTTCTTAAGCAAAAAAGGGGGACGAATGATTAATTCACACAGAACAAAAAAAAATAACGTTAAATAATAGTGAGCATATTACATAATGAGCGATGAGTAACTGAAGACGAGTGATTAGGTGTATGCCATGTACGTAATATGAATACGTAGATCACCTGCCCTCGGTCTCCTGCGCTCTGACGGTATCCAATCGTAGCCTCTTTATTCTCTGCATTAACCATCCAGGGGCTGCAGGACACAGGGGCAATTAGTAACATCACTAGCTGAAGTTACACGGCAAGTGGGCAAAGGCGATTCCACGACCTCGGATTACGCGCATCGTTTCTGTCACCGCTAACTCAATCCCGCTCCCCTTCCCTCATTTCCCCCCACCCGCGATCTCTATTAGATCGGTCCTTCTTTCGGTTTTAAGCGTTTCTCACCCCAACGGGTCTCCTTTGGTCCCTGATGCCGGAAACAGGATGGGGAAAGTGCCGGCTCCAGAAAACCTTTAACCCGGATGTGAAGTGTCTCATGTTGCCCCCCTCCCCTAGCGTTGGGGAGGACCCGCGTTCCCTCGTATTACTCAGAGTAGCCGCGCTTGGAAGATGGGGTTAAAAGGGACAGTTTTTTTGTACCTGACAGCTCCACTAAAAATAATGCATTTATACTCCGTGAATACTTTAATATGCATTCTAAACAAACAAACAAACAAATAATAAAAAAGAAAAGCAATCAATTACCTGAGCTGCAGCCCTTGGACAAATGCATGTGAGGGGATGCATCTACCACACAGCTTCCTTATGCATTAAAAAGCAAATGATGGCTGGAGCGTCATTTTAAATTCTCAAGTTTTTCATTGCTTGATCTCATTTTTGTAGGGAGAGTTGTGGTTCTGAGCTGGCCCTGTACAATGCATTATTAAGTGTGGAAATTGATTTTTAATATGTCTTATGCATGGCTCTTCTTGCAGTAGAATCTTAGTGGGTTGGCCCTCCATAATGCATAGCGAAGTCAAGGAGCTGAAGCACAATACTTCTGCAAACCTTCCTGTTAACTCTCACTTTAATAAATAGACTCCATAGTATGAGGGACATTAGTACGCTAGAGCGTATAAATAAACGCAAACTTTTCCTATTAAAAGACATCAAATGGATCAGAAATACACTATATACATTAGTAATGTTGTATATGACTATCATAGCTGGAAATAGCTGATTTTTATGGAATATCTTCATAGGCAAACAGGCTTTTTTCAGCAATCATCCCTCCTGTGTTTCAATGGCACGTTGTGTTCGCTAGTCCAAGTTTAACATTTTAAGAGGTAATTGATCATCAGAACACCCTTTTGCACTTATGCTAAAAAGCTGAAAACTGTTTTGCTGATTAAAGAACCAATAAAACCGGCCTTCTTAAAGCTAGTTGAGTATCTGAAGCATCAGCGTTTGTGGGTTTGATTGTAGGCTTAGACTGGCTAGAAACAAAGAACTTTCCTCTGAAGCGCAGCATTCTATTCTTGTTCTGAGAAATGATGGCTATTCCATGCGAGGAACTGCCAAGAAGAAGAAGAAGAAGGTCTTGTATAACCCAGTGTACTACTCCCTCTACAGAACAGCACAAACTGGCCCTAACCAGAATAGAAAAAGCAGTGGGTGCGAGAAAGAAGTACATTAGTGTCTAGTTTGAGAAACAGACGTCTTACATGTCCTCAACTGACAGCTTAGCAGCAGGACTCGCCAAACAGTGGACTTGGCATCAGTAGTGAAGAGGTGACTCTGGGATGCTGGCCCTCTAGGCAGTGTTGCAAAGAAAAAGCCATATCTCAGACTGGTGAATAAAAAGTCAAGATTAAGATGGGCACAACCATCACACTGGACAGAGGAAGATTGTGAAAAAATGTTAAAGTTGTGTACAATTTGAAACATGTGAGTGCAAAGCCAGAATAAACTGAAAACAAGCTGTTACTTGCTTCTAAATTATATATTGTTGCTATATAGATGAATATCCCCTTACAAAAAATAGCCATTTGGCTATGAACTGTTTATTTTAAGCTATCAACATCTCTTCTTCTATATTACAAAAGGTTTCAATTGAATGCAACCAGTGTGAAGTCTTCATAGTAGTGCACTGTATCCAAAATGTCGGCATTGTAGTTACTGCTGCTGTCAGGAGATCGAATGCTAAAGTATTCCTCTTAGAGATATATAAGTTTAATTGAATTGTACACTATATATGAGCAAATGTAAGTGGACAACTCACACCTATATGAGCTTGTTGGACATCCTATTCAAAAACTATGGGCCTTGTGTCTATAATAGCCTCTACTCTTCTTTGTGCCTATTTTGACAAAATTTGTGTTAGGTCTGTACCTTGCCTCCATGCGGGGGTGCATCCATGCCTCCTCTGGTGTGCTGAAGCTCTCTGTGCAGCCATCATCGTCATCACTCCCACAGGCCGCAAACTGTCTCGTTTTGCGCCATATATGCTCCCTGTGTTTTGAACTCAGCCAATGCAGGCACGCCAGAGAGATAGGACTCTTAGGAGGCTGTCTTTTGCCCCTATATAAGCCAGCCCTTAACATAATGCCGGTGCTCAGTAATTCTGTGCTGCAGAGAAGAAAGCTGCTCTGTGGTGTTTCCTATATTGTTGCATTTATCCCGACCTCTGTTGTCCTGAATATTGGCTTGGCAACCACTTATCCTGATCTCTGGCTTCTCAAAAATGATTTGACTACTGTTTATCCTGACCGCTGGTATCTGGAATTCATGCTTGCCAACTGTTTATTCTGACCTCTAGAATCCTAATGTCTTGCCTCACTGACTACTTTGACCTGCACACAGGGCTGTATCTTGGCCTTGGTTGACTAGGCGGCACTTTACAGGGAACAGCATATCTCTGCGATCACTTCCACAGAGGCCCTGCCACTTACGGTGCTTAGCTCGCTGTGCGAGCAGCGTTTCTTGTCCCACCCAGGACAAGTAGGAAAGCAACAAAGTCACGTGACTTTACATCACATCACATGATTCCGCTCCATTCCTGCTTTCCCGGGCGGTACAAGAGAAGAATGCAGAGGGATGCAGCGGCTCCTGCAGAAGTCTGCGAGTGGCACAGAGAATGAATGAGTATCTGTAAATGATTAGTATCTGTAAATGATGAAATTAATATATGAATGAGTGAATGAATGTTTGTGAATAAACACTAAAAGGGGGGTCAACAACAAAGCAGTGTGGAAAATACTTTTTTTTAAATTATTGTTGTAGCTTAGCTCATCTGGTGTGTGACAGGGCCTGTCATGTTGTGCGTGTGTTCGTGTGTGTCGGTGTGCAGAGACTGTCCCTGGTGTGTGTGTTTGGGTGTCGGTGTGACAGAGCCTGTCCTGGTGTGTGTGTGTGTGTGTTTGGGTGTCGGTGTGCAGAGCCTGTCCTGGTGTGTGTTAGGGTGTCGGTGGTGCAGAGCCTGTTGGGTGTGTGTCTGGTGGATGGGCAGAGCCTGTCCTGGTTGTGTGTGGTGTATGGATGTGTCGGTGTGCAGAGGGACTGTGTACTGGTGTGTGTTTGGGTGTCGGTGTGGCAGAGCCTGTCCTGGTGTGCATTTGATCATGTTTCCTGTCACTTTACTTTCTGTAGGAATACATTGAACAATAGTTACTTTAATCTTTAATCTATTTCAATCTGCATATTTTAGTAAAAAGGATTAGTTGTATTAAATGATGGCTTCAGGCGTCCTGTGTATGATTACTTTTTTTTTTAGTGTACTTATGTACTTATTTGCAGTGTTGACCCTTCTTTTTGAAGACCTCTGCAATACACCCTGGCATGCTGTCAATTAACTTCGGGCCACTTGGTTATCACTTTTGCTTTATAGCAAGGTGCTCCATCATGCTGGAAAAGGCATTGTTCATCACCAAACCTTGGATGGTTGGGAGAAGTTGCTCTTGAAGGATGTGTTGGTACCATTCTTTATTCATGACAAAATTGGGAGTGAGCCCACTCCCTTGGCTTAGAAGTAACCCCACATATTAATGGTCCCAGGATGCTTTACTGTTGGCATGACACAGGACTGATGGTAGAGCTCACCTTATCTTCTCCGGATAAGCTATTTTCCAGATGCCCCAAACAATCGGAAAGGGGATTCATCAGAGCCATTACCCCAGTCAGCAGTCCAATCCCTGTACCTTTTGCAGAATATCTTATTTACTTTTGCTATCTTACTAGCAGCAATATCCTTGCCTGTGAAGCCCTTTTTGTGCAAAGCAATGATGACAGCATGTGTTTCCTTGCAGGTAACCATGGTTAACTGAGGGGAAAAAAATATGATGAAAAATGAAAAACAAAAACATTTTTTCTCACTTGTATTTGAAAACTCTTTTACTCATCTAAAAAGCTAATGAAAAAACCTGCTAAATAGATTCTACTATTTATCCTCAGTTTAGAAATACCCAATATTTTTATGTTTTTTTGCGTTTTTTCTGCAAAACCAATTTTTCCCCAAATCTGATCGTTCTGCCATATGTGGTATTTCAGGTATCTTTAAAGCCGGCCAATGCAATTTACCCCATCAAACCATATTTTTTTTGAAAACTAGAGACCCCCATGCATTAATTCTGCTACCACCCTTTGTCAAACTTTGTGGTAGTAATTTATTTTGTATTTTTTATCACAAAAACTGCTCAGGGAGGGATTTACAGCTCCTGGTATATGTCACTGTCACACAACATGTGTGTGTTCAATATGTGTTCAGCAACATCTCCTGAGTACAGTGATACGCCACATGCATGGGTTTGTCGGTTGTTTGGGAGAAAAAATACTACATTTAGGAAGTGCACATTTTTTAACTTGGAACTTTGACATCTGGTCCTACTGCCCCATGTCCTAATTGGGCCATCTTTAAAGGTGGCAAATTCAATTTACCCCATTAAACTATATATTTTTGAAAACTAGATACCCCAAGGTATTTCAAATGCTAGTATTTTAACCCTTTCCATGCATGAGATTCTACATCAGCCTTTGCCAAAGTTTGCGGTAGTTCAGGTACTTCAGGTATGAATATATGGCTCTAGGTATATGTAACTGTCAAACAACAACCCATTATGTGTTGAGCAACATCTCCTGAGTACAGTGATACCCCCATGCATGGGTTTGTTGGGTTGTTTGGAAGGTAAAATGCCACATTCGGAAAGTGCGCATTTTTCAACTTGAAACTTTAGTTTATACTAACTGCCCACAATGCCCTATGTGGGCCATCTTTAAAGCCGGCTAATTCAATTTACTCCATTATACCATACATTTTTGAAAACTAGACACCCCAGGGTATTTCAAATGGTGGCATTTTTACCCTTTCCATGCACTCATTTTACCACCAGCCTTTGCCAAAATTTGTGGTAGAAATTTTATTTTTTATCACACAAATTGTACTTCAGATGTGAATTTACAGCTCCTGTTATATGTCACTGTCAAACAACACCCCAATATGTGTTCAGCAACATCGTTTGATTACAGTGATACCACCCATGCACATGTTTGTCTGGTGTTTATGGGCTAAAAGGACCACATTTGGGAAGTGTGCTTTTTTTCTCTCCAATTTGGTCAATCTGTGCCTATGCCTTATCTTTGAACCCGGCCACTCCAATTTACCACATCAAATCATTCATTTTTTTAGACACCTCTTGGGTATTTGAAATGCTTTTATTTTTACTCTTTCCATGTCAAGATTTTTGGGAAGACACAGCGTTAATTTTTTATATTTTGCTGGAACCGGATGGTTTCCCTGATGGTGACATAACTGCATTATTATTTTTAAATGTTACCACATTTTTTTCTTTTTTTTAATAATTTACTAATCACATTAGTGATTATAAAGCTGGGCTCCATTGACTTGCATGGTTGAATACAGTACATGTATTCAAACAGCAAGCGGAGCCAGAGTTCTCAAGAGAGTCTGGAGAGACCCTCTTGGAAACGTTCGGAACTTGGTTATTTTTTTAAAGGACGCTCCGCCATCTTGCGAGTGGCAAAATCACTCACAATGGCGTTTGTGACCGCTCTCTTTTTTACCCCCTCAGACAAAAGAGTATATTCACTCTGTACTGGTGGGATTCCACTTCCCCATGCTTGAGCCCTGACTATAACCTAGTCTCCCCGCTGCAAGATTTAAAGGTCCATACGAACGACCAATAGAGTTACTTGTACGGACCTTTATCTCTTGGAAAGGGGAGACCATGGTCTCCTCAGGCCAAGCTGTGCTGTCAGGAGTTAAAGGGCCGTGCAAGTCTATTGTGTGTTATTGTCTGAGTGTCACTGTATTCAACCATTTCAAAACCTTTGGTCTTACATGGCTGCAATCATCCATAGAAAAACTTGGAATAAAACTCAGAATGTAGTTATATACTGTTAACTTAAGTGTAAAATTAAGATAGAAAGGCAAGGGGTTGCTTTACTTAGGAAAAGTCCGAATATACCCTGTGAATTTCACCTCCAACAAAGGCATGACTTGGTAGGTTCACATTTTTTATATACCGTAATTATGAATCTGTCGAAGGCTGAATATAACCAATTCAAAGGAATTACAAAATAAATTATGATAAAGCCTGTAAACAAGGGAGGGCATTTTAAGATTTTTAATATAGATGAGTACGGTATGTTAAAGAATGCAAAAGAATGAGAAAAAACTTTTATAAAAAGATTTCAGTATAATTTAATGACATTTTGTAACTAGGGCCTTAAACAGGATTGATGCAACTGAATATAAATTTATGATTAAAAATAAACGTTCAATGATTCACACTTTCTATTGTATTTCAGAGGAGCTGATTCAATTTACCCAGTGCTACCTGAAGTGGCCAATCAGTGGCATGAAAGTACTCCCACTGGAATCATTGGGAGTCATTTCCGCACATGGCATTTGCAAAGCTAGTACTGGAGATGATTGGTAGTAAATAACACACGTAGAGAGATGTGTTCAGACAAGCTCTGGAATCTGTTCCATTGGGACCTTGGCTCTGATAAATGTATAGGTCACCCTAGGTGACTACAAAATTACTAAATCAGAAATAGCGCATAACCTCACATGAAGTGAACCGTACCACTTGCATCATATGACATTGCGGGACATACCACCATTTGAGGGGGAAATGGGTAGGTAGCGGGACGTATCAGGATTCAAGTGTCAACCCGGAGAACCGGTGCTTCTCCTGGAGTCTCCAGGTGAGACTTCCCAGGTATGGAAGGACTATTTATTATTATTTATTGTTTTATATAGCACCATCAAATTCCGTAGCGCTGTACAATGGGTAGACAGGACATAACAAGTAGCATGTAATGTAACAAGTTGACTAACAGAGACAACAGGGGAGGACGGACTACCCAGGTTAAATAAAATACCTCCACCAGGAAATGGCAATGTGGGAAAAACTCATATCAAACATTATTATGGCACTACAAGGTTAGTGCGGGTTCATTTTAGTTTTTGGTAATCCAAAAAAACCTTGGGATTACCGAAAATGTTGGACGAATTTCATTGAATACGAAGAAAAATTTTCCCACAAAAATGAGCACATACTTCGTCCTGGCACCCAAGTCTAGTAGAAGTGAGCAGGTGGGTGGGGGCGGGCAGATTTTTTAAAAGGTTGAAAACATTCTCATAGTGAGGGTTAATATTTTAAGATTGAAAGAAACTTATACGGTAACCAAAAGCTCTGTAGCCTAATGGAATATAAATGTATATTTTTTTTTAAAAAAAAAAAGCACAGAGGAACTAGGAACTTTTCTGGTCTGCAATCTGCAAGGCGAGCCCTGACCGGCACATATAAAGTACTGCAGACTGTACCGTATGTCATATAACTTTCTGTGAATATATATACAACTCGAAATGCTAGTCAGCAACATATGAAGTCCATGACCTGAAAAAAATAGCTGATGTGGTCACCCTGACTTCACTATGCCAATTCCTTCCATCCAGCCTCAGGCCTTCAGGCATGTAGAGGGGGTGGGAGTGGATTATGTTAATATTCAATATTTAACATAATTATATTAGAGGTATATGTACTAAAACGACACAGATGTTTTGCGAGACCGAGAAGCTTCTAGAGCCGCTCAGGAAAGTTACTTCACGAGTTTCATGAAGTAGAGCCCACCACGTCTTACAGTACCAGCCACTAATGCCGCGGAGGGCGGTGCTAGATTTCTGTTGAAAATGTCACCGCCCCGCCATGACGTCACCGCCCCAATTTAAATATTGAACACGGCGGCGTGGTGTAAGAATCTGGCAGGTAGTAACGCTTTGTGCAGTTGAAGGGATAGACTGTTGAGTGGCCCGGTAAGTTCCTGTCGTGTTGACGGGTCGTTTCTTGTCTCACCCGGATCGTAAGGGCGTTACGGCTGCTTGTACATATGTGGGGCTGGGTTTTGGGGGCCGGTACACGGTGTCACCAGCCTACGTGGTGGGACTTTGCTTTGTGTCCTCAGGTTCAAGGTCCTGTTAGACCCGCTGTCACCATGTCAAGCACCGAGGATGGAGCTGTCTCCGTGGAGGAGCAACAGGTAAACAGAATACCATGACACATTCTATGGGTTTTACTTGGAACGCCATGCCTCAGACAATACTAATGTATAGTACATCGCATACAAACCTCAGATTATATATCATTATAGATGTTTTTCCCTCTCCAATAGGTTCTTCAGTTAATACACAATGCATGATCCCTCCCTTGCTGTATTATTACACAATTCACTGACCAGAGCTGATTTTTGGGCCATGGTAACATGTCTACTTTTATCTGCATGCCCATGACAGATACTCTATGTGAGGAGGAAACTTTACACCTAGCGATCTTACTATGTTTTTGGTGACACACAGTGCACAGCAGGGGGAGGTTGCGGACATATAACTATTTAGTTAAAAGGATTGTATGTGTGTAATATATATTATATTATATATATATAATATATATATATATTCTGCGCCTCCAGAGTATGTAATAGAAGTCCAACCTTAATACCTGTAAATACCCCCCTGGAAAACTGATCTGAAATGTAAGCAGCCTGTGCTCTGACCCCTAGTGTGAAAACGTGACATTCGGGGTCTTACAGGGTTTTTTTATTTTATTTCCATTGTTGTTCATGTCGTCTCTCTTGCAGAATGCAGTGGCTCGAGTGTCCAACATGCCTCTGGTTAGTTCGGCTTGCAGTATGGTCAGCGCTGTATACAGCTCCACCAAGGACAGTCATCCTTACATCCGCAGTGTTTGCGATGTGGCCGAAAAAGGGGCAAAGACCTTAACTGGAGTAGCAGTTAGCGGAGCACAACCCCTGATGACCAAACTTGAGCCACAGAGTAAGTGTCTGCCTATGTGTATTTATATATTCAATGGTCAATGGGGTTAAAACTTTTTTTTTTTGTGGTTGATGGCACAGTTATGTTAAAGTCCCCACCTCCTCCCTGTGCTCTGCAGAGTGTTTCTTTGTGAAACTCCCTGCTGGACTGCTTAACAAAACTATATATACCATGGGGCAGCTGTCAAGGGAGTATGCTGGCTTAAGCCGGGCTGTATTACTTTTTCTATTTAATAATGAGGGATCTGTTGGTTAACTGTTCTTAGCTTAGAGAAGCACCTGTAGAACTGTTTGTGATTTGCATTCTGGTCTAGACAAATACAAATGTAAATTTGGACTACAAATAATTTTAAAACGGTAAGGGGGGCTATTAAATGCTACAGTACATAGCGATCAGTTCGTAATTGCAACAATGATCTGTCCAGTGATCTTGTTTTGGCCTTGTGCAATGTGGGCTCACATCCAAACTAACTTCCAACTTCCAAGGGCATAAGGACACTTCTGTATGTGATTTACTTTGCCTTTCCTTCCAGTTGCAACTGCCAATGAGCTGATCTGCAAAGGTCTGGACAAACTGGAGTCCGCTCTCCCCATTTTACAACAACCAACAGAAAAGGTAACAATTGTTCCAGTTGGGAGTGTTTAGAATCATGAGGATTACAAATGAAATGTGTCAAGGGGGTTGGAGGAGGGACCTTGTAGTAACTTTTTTTTTTTTTTTT
>VKOC01027901.1:0-17061 GCA_009364415.1 Spea multiplicata
GGTATGCGCCAGCAACATCCCAAGTGATTGCTTTCACAATTGTATGAATTGACAAACAACTTTTAAAGAAAATATTAATTTTTATGAAGAAAAAAAAAAAGATTAAAAGTCCATATTTACTTTTAAAGAGGAGCTAATTGGATGTAAAATGAAAAGCAACACAGAGCAACCACTGAAATTTAGAAAAATAACCGGGTAATATTTTGTAGAAGATTACAAGATTGTTTTTGAAATGCTCAAAAGCATTACATGCTCAAGATGAATAAAGGAGGAATACTGTTCATTATTTTTAGTCAGTGCATACGTATGTATGAAAAAGATTACCGTTTTAAATAGATTTATTGTATTTTCTCTGGACATCTATTCATGTTTTACCAGAAGGGTACTATTTAGTACTCCAAGAGAGAAAGTGACAAACACTTTTCTGGTATTTTTTTTTTGTTATTATTTTGCTCTTAATGTCACCTTTCTACCAGTTACATGATTTTTATGGATATGACAAATACATTTATTTCCCAGTATCATAGGCAGTCCTAGTTTTTATTTTCTGTTCTTGATCGCATTTTTCTCCTTCTTAAACACTTAAAGTCCTTAAGACAGAGAGCCAAAAGGTGAGCAAGATGTCCTGGGGTATATACTGACTGCAAACCAGTGGTGCAGACTTTGAAGAAATGCTTCAAATGCACTCAAAAAAAGGATAAAAAGACACCACAAATCAAAAATCCCCAGCAACTCGGAACCCAAAATGAATCTTCCTATGTGTTTTGCTTGTATAATTGGTTCACAAATGTCACAGCACACGTAAAACATGAGAACTACAGAAAGAATAAATAGTAAATCGCAAAAGGCAGCAAAACTGGAAAAAAATCAATTTTATATTCGAAATCTTACATTCAACAAATGTGCATACCCCCCCCCCCCCTCTGTTAAGCATGCTCTGGCAACATGTCCTGGAAAAAAATAATGCAGTATGTAAAACTGGGAAAGGGGAAGGAGAGTTTACCGTATCCCAATTTAACCATCAAGAATCACGGCAAATTGCAAATAAAGGCCAAAAGACGAGGCTTGGCCAGTATTGTGAGCAAACAATCAGACAACGGAAAACCGTTAACTGCATTAATTAGCTCTCATTTTAAACTACCAGGCACTGCCCAGCAATTGATAAGAAAGGCAATACTGTAGTGATATTTCTTTTTGCATCTCACAGTAAATATGTAACTGTACAGGTCACTCCATGCTCCAGGAAAACAACCACAACACCCATCACCCTCTACCAAAGGCTTAAAATGAGGACCATGGGAGTTGAAGTTCATGAACAGATTGAACCTCTTCTGCATAAAACCATTATTGTTCTGATAAGGTTACTAGTTCTTACCATTTTCACCAGTGATTATGGCAAAATGAATTATGTTTACAGTAGAAGAAAAAAGCCCACAAGGTGCCGTATCATAATTGATAAAAGTTTAATCTTGTCCATGTTATTAAAAAAAAAAACACACAAAAAAAATCTGAAGCCTCATAAGGGTGCACCATAAAATTGGAACATCTTCTGTTTACGGAAAAAAGGGAGGACTTATTCAATAGTGATTTTGATCTAAGATCTCGAATAATCCTGCTGGTCCGAATCCAGGTTTTAAAAATCTTCTTCGCAGAAAACTATTTGGTTTACCAAATTCAAAAATGTCTTTCATGTTGTAAGAGAGTGGCAATATTGTTTCCATTTAGCAAAACTGAAAAGAAAAAAAATATATATATTTAGTTCAAAACAGTAAACAATATATCCTGCATAGCAGACGTGGTCATGTTACACCAGAGAATACGGATGGTTGGCTGCATGGGAACTAGAGTCGGTAAACTAAAGAATTAAACGTGAAAGGGTTACTTAGAAATCAAAAGCGTTTATAAACAAATCTTTAGTAAAATAGTCAAGGAAAAGCCTGGCTGCACATGCTCCCCATGATCATCTTACTGATATTTGTCCCTTTCACATAAGATGCAAGCTGCAATGCCATTAGCGTGGGGCAATGTGACCCCAGTCACCTCCTAGCTTTAGATGTGAGCCGATGAATCTCCCTTAAATATAACACTAGCCTTGTCACACTATGAATTGCACATTTTCAGGCTCTGCATCAGCCAAGCACGGTCGACACAATGTATACCGACGCTAATGCGTAACCGATCGCATGCTGTGCAGACAGGCTGTATACAAAAGTCTATAATCGTGTATATCTCGCTTTATGAGTATTTGTAGTGCTGCTCCTGGTTTTGAATAAGGAGCTAGAGTTATTCCTTCTACGCTTTGTATCAAGACAGCATGAACAAGATACACTCACGGTGTCTGAGAGATTCCTGGCTGTTGTGCTTTACAATGATATCATGGCTGGCTTTAACAAGAGTAAGGACAAACAAATTATTACCTTCCATCGGTTTCCACATTCATTGCAAAAAACAAAAGTTGTCATAGGTTCATCAGCACTGCGGGTCTGAACCTAAAGATTTAAAAGGAAAAAAAAAAATGTAGTGAAAAATCATACAAACCATTAAATAAAATGTTTCCCAAATCTGCCCTTGAGGGAAAGACAAGCACACATTTACAACACTGCTAGGGCCGGTTTTCTGGATTTCTATAATTATACATTTATAAATGAAACACTTCCTACGCTGATAAAATCTAACTTTAATTCATGGATTCCTTGATTGCTTTACTAAGCACAATAAAAACAGTGCTGCCTCCTTCACTCCTAAATCTACCTGAGCTCCGATTAGGTTAAATCAATGCATGTTTTATTTTTTTATTAAACACCCTTGCCTTGTTTGACCCAGGCATTGAATGCATAAAACCCCTAGTTTTTTCCCCCATGTCTGCCTGCTTACATAAGAGCTAGAAAACAACCCAAACTCTAAAAATATTACATCAACTGCAACAGGCTGGTAGATTTCATGGCTGCACAAAGGGCCAGTTGAGAAAGACAGTCAGCCGTCCTCTACTCGTTTTCCAGGGAGCTTATATACTTGCCTGTGTGTAGGTACAATTCTTCTTTTTGCACTTGCCACAGCTAAACAAGTCAGTCTCTGTGCCTCCAGTCTTGGCCATTTGATGCTCTCGGATGGCCTCCTTGGTCAAGTTTTTGCGCATTTCTTTGAGTTCGTCACTTGCCATTTCCTAGACAATAGGATTGACAAGATATCCATCACTAGTGGAATATTCTTGGACATAGAAGATTATTTACAGAGTAATTTATATTCTCAGTGATTGTTCCATGTAAAACAGGTTATTGCGCACATTAAAATGTATAAAGACAATTGTCCCAGTTATAATACTTCATAGACAAATATTGATCAATGGATGCTTTGCATCATGTGGCAGATTTCAACAAATGCTCCCAAAAATCCATAAAATTCCCACTTGTGTGTCAATGTTTGATTGCCCTGGTAGAAAAACACATGATCATTCATCAAGTCTACCTAAAGTAAACAAAAAAAAAAAAAAGAAAATTCACAAGTGACGTCACATCATAGATGATCAGGATGAGGGGGGAAAGCTGACAGTTTTCAGCTGACTGATGTAGGACAAACTGTGCTAGTTCTTCCTTTTTCTAGTTTTGAATAAATTCCAATTAGCAGAAGGTTACGTTATTTTAGCAAAGTGAATAAAGAAATGAAGAGTCCAGTTTACCCCATAATAGGAATACTTCAGAGGAAGAAAATTACCCATAGCACTATTCAGTATGTTCTTATTCATTATACTGCTATATTGATACATTACACAAAAAAAAAATAAAAAAATCAGAGCTTCGCCAGAAAGGTTGTGTGTGTTTACAGCAGCCGGCAATTAATGCTTCTGACGTCATTGGAATATTAAGTCCCTACTGTAAACTCAGAGGTCTATGGCTCTGGGGAGAACGCTGTGCCGTGTGCTCCAGCTGCTATGGGACCCAAATGACATTTCAAACTCGTTTGGTTAACAATTACTGATAGGAGCCATTGTGTTTTTTATACAAAGTAGTGTTAGAGGTGATCTGCTGTAAATTTACCTCCGCAGTCATTCGGGCAAACACATCAGGAGCAATGTTGCCGCACAAAACGTTCCTCCTCAAGTTTGGGTTTTTTGCATCTTTGAGGTTTGCGATTCTGCTCCGCACTCGGTTCTTATATTTTGCATCTGTGTTTTTAAACTCTTGGAATACTGGTGCAGTGAAGTTAAAGAATAATGCAGAATACAGACAATCAACGCAAACAGATGCACACACGTAAGGAATAATCATAAGAAATAGTAGCTAAACAGAACCATAGTGTGTCATAAGTGCATTTTTTTTTTTTTTTAGAAACCAGTTAACTTATTTGCATTTGGTTTTCAAAATCAACACAACTGGTTCAACATCTATGGCCAAGTAATACCATTACTGTTCTACTGCAAAAGGATCAGAACTGTTTTGCTAGGCCAGATGACCATACCATGTATAAATCATACCCATTAGGTGAAGAGCCGGAGGAGCATTATGCAACATGTGCTTAACGTCAATGCATTGTCTTTCTGTAGAAGTTGATAGACATAAAGCCTTATGTTCTGCCAAACACAATTTTAAAAGGATATCTTCTTCAATCTGAGCACCCAACTCCTCGTCATCAGCACCGATGGCAATGTAGTCATCTAAAAACAAACACAAAAGCCTATAAAAAAATCATTAAAGCAGATATGTTGCTTTCACAAAACCTAGGGTTCAGTACCACTAAAAGTGTGTAATGCAACACATAAGCAGGAATATAAAATAATGCTTAGATGAGATAAAAAAATAAAAACAATAAATAAGCTGCAGCGCACTCTTTGCTCTGTGCAAAAGGGAATGACATATAAAAAACGCAGGGTAATTTCGTGCAAAAGGGTATTCTTCCGCAACGTCATTATTTCACACAGTGTTGCATCAGTTACTGTATTGTGAGAACGCAGTGATGGGCGCTCTGCTGCCCCCTGGTGTTTTCATTTGGGAACAAGCTTTCAGATCACCAAAAGCTCTTCCTTGCATCAAATCCTTGCACATGCACTTTGGGATTGCAGAAATTTATGAGGAAGCTCTAAAATATCGGATATTTAGAGAAATTGGCTTTTTGTACGACAAGAGTTTTAAATTTGCAAGGTGAAAATGTTTACACATCTGAAACATTTTAAAAAAGATTTCATATAAACCATATACTGTATTTGCCTAAAACACTAAAAACAAGCATTTCTACAGTTTTCAAGGCTGGAACACAACAAAAAAGAAAAGCTCCTCTCTTCACTTACACGGATGATCCCATTGAGGGAAGAGGGATATGGTGAGAGCCAATAACCTATTCTTCCACACAAATGAACACCCAGACCTAGCTAGATAAAATACACGGCACACAATATATTTAGGCTTTAGTTACAGCTATATGCTGACAACATTTTCAGCTTGTTGAGGTTGAACGCGGAACACGCTGAAAAAGATATTTCAGTAGCTATCCTAAAGCAAACTTTACGGTTGCATCAACAGTCCATTTATCAACCCACCTCCTGTTTTGAGAGCCACAGCCAAAAGTTCTCTACATTTCAGTCTTACTGAATCGGAAGTGCTGGGCGCGCGTGGATATGAGGTAATAAGTCCATCGGAGGAGGTTGAACACTCTTCTTTCCGGAAGCTGGAATTGCTGCTTGAACTGCTGTTGCAAAACTTATATAGTTAGTCGATATAAAGTGAGTGTATGCATATTTCTGTCAATCACAAACGTACGTACTCTGCCCATCCACTGTCCAACCCTGAGTAATAGATTTCCAAACGGCAAGTTAAAAAATATATAATATATTATAATATATAATAACCATCATAATAGAATGAGGTTAAAATTCACCCTGTAAGGAGTTTTATCGTCTATAGCATAAGTGAAAATGAATAAGCCAAACATCACCTTTGTGAAGCACTTCCTATTTTGCTTAAAAGACAGAGATCGGCGAAGCAAAGGCATCTTTTTACTTTAGTCCGTAAGAAGAAAAACGACAATTTTACGGATCCTTTAATTACTGTCTGTAACACACAGGTTCAAATACCTCTCTTCCTTTGCTTCTGGGCTGCTCTGAGCAGGAGGTGGAGGCTCCTTCTTCTTCTCTTCTGGTTCTTTGTCACCAGAAGGACCATCTGCAGAAAAAAAAGTTTTAAAATGCATGTTTAAATATCATTTCTATTGCTTGAATGAAATACTGCACATAAACAAACAAAACTGCAACATTTGAAGCTTAAACGCATTCAGTTCTCCAACTTTACAGCTCTAACCTCCACAATAAAAGAAAAACACAGGTTTCCACAAATTCACATAAAACCTTTTTCTTGGATATTTTATAAAGAAACACAAGCCTTTCCAGCATGGTTCTGCTGACTAGAATTAACCAAACCAAATGTTAAAACAATTCCTTGAGTATTGTGGCTGTGGTTATAAGCTACTCAGCTTTTATTACGCGTGTGCTGGCATCGGTGTCTCGCTACAGAATGCTCACTAGAATTGGTGAACTGACCAGATTTTTTAGTTAATGTTAGTAAATACTTTCAGTTTCATTTAAAACCATAGATGAAAAAAATAAATCATGCAATTAAGACTCCCTGAATAATATCCATCTATTTTACCTAGTAGTTTTTTCCAGGATTTTATGAGCGCTTTCGCTAGAGACGTCACTTCTTCCTCCCCACTCTGTTTGCGGATGGCGTTCACAGACATGCCAATCCGGGTCGACTGCAAAAACAAATACATTAAAGTCAAATCTGGGGTACATTTGCTGAATATAAGCAGGGCTCATACAACCACATACATCCCGCTAGCACTGTAGCTGAACCGGCCAGCAACATGTAAGAAGAAATTCTTACCTACACCAAGTAAGGCACTGCCATTGTAAGACAAATCAACGACTCCATAGAGAGACAGAGTCCTTGGCCGGCTATTACTAAAAATGGCAAGCACTGAATCCCAAGCGGAATAACATAGCAGCACCACAATGCCTTTGCCAATTCATAAATTCAGTTAGTGTAGCCGGATTGGAAAGTGTTGTCTGGATCATGTGTAATGCATTCTAATTTGACAGCACATGACGTTCACTTCCAAGCTCCGGTCGGTGCTAGTTTTCTGGTATACACAATACAGCTGGTTATTTTATATTTAAACACTTGCTGTCACTAATGCACAGTTGTCACATATGCACCGAGCTCTGGCGGTCACACAAAACAAAGAGGGTCTTTTTGGTCGCTTAAGTAAACAGCAGGGGACAGCTGCAAGCTCAGTGAACACGGCTGGGACCGCTGGAACCCGAGATATCAAGCAGTTGCTCTATTTGCCAACGTGACTTAGTGAATTAAAGGAATTTAGTGAGATCAGAAGTCATTCACTATAATTGAGCATGAAAAAATTATCCAGTACTACATAGCGTGCCCGTCAACTACTGCAATTTAACTGGTGGCGAAGGGTTACTGGAGGGGACTCCATACAGGTTACTTATTTGAAGAATCCAAATACAGATCAAAGAGGAAAAAAGCCTGGAGGCTCTGAAATTTGTATAGTCCATCCGTGAAGACACAAACAGCGTACTCAGCACTGTAGCGGTCAATTGGGGAACAATAAGCTACAAACTTACCTGAAGGAGCTCCAACGTCATGGGAAGGCTTTTGAGTTCCTTCAATAAATCCAGAGCTCCTACCTGCAAAAATAAATAAATATTTCCATCAAGTTCCACCTTTAAAAATCAAAATCAAAATGAAACAAATCAATAGTTATTATGGTGGATGAGGACACATTACTACACAACTTCATATTTAGCGATGTCACAAACAAGACAGGGCGGCAGCAGAAGGACATTTCTATTGCAAAAACAGATGTGTAGGATCTTTATAGATTTACCAAGCAGAGCATAATATAAACTTTAGTTTTCCAAAACTAGCAAAATGTGTGTGTGTGCGTATATATATATATATTCATTATATGTTACTACGGCTATTGTAGCTCCCATACACAAATGTAAAATAGTAAATATTATGACTTAGAGATATCTATTTGTTGAAGCAGAAGGGAATACAGGCTCTTAAGCGGATGTCTGCATTCCACGCAAATATAAATGCCTGTTCACTTGATTTCAGTTTCACTTCATGAATGTATAGGGAATTATATATATATATACACACACACACACCTCTTTCCATACAGATCTCAGTTATTGTAAAGGAAGTATTATCACATTTAAATAGATAGTACTCTTTCTGCTCATGAGCGCTAGTGGTGTGTGTGCGTGTATCTGTCTGCGTGTAGGGGGTACGGAACCCCAAATAAATCTAGAACATGAGGTGAATTAAAGTGCAAACACTGGCTTAAAGTCACCTTAAAAAGAAATAATCCTCCACATTAGGCGACTGGCTGCGGCTTTGCCATTCCGACTGCATACTCAGCAGCACCAGGCAGTTATAAAAGCCAGCTATTATTTTGACAGGATCCAGAGGCCACCGCTACTCCGAACCGGGACAATGTGACCTACAACCCTGCGGGACTGCACGGGTTAAAGGGCAACGTTGTATTTTATACATAAAGAAAACCGCCATTTTAGGTTTAAAAAAAAAAACAAAAACAAAAAACACACTGCTCTGAGAATAGAAGAGTAAGGAAACGTCACGTGGTCCTGCCGTCGGAGGAGGCAGCGCGCGCTCCCCAAGCTTCAAAAGCATCACCGTCCATTTATGGATCCTACCAAGGTGAAGAAAAGTCGGGGGGTTGTACAGCTAATGACCTGCGCTAGATAACGCTGCATTTTCACAGAGGCAACGGTAAATACCAACAAACGCCCCCGCCCTTCCGCACAGCGCTCACCGTGTTCTTCTTCTGCACCATCCGCTCCATCTTCTTCGCGATGCGGATGATCTCGTCCCCCGTTGCCGTGCTCATTTTTCTTCGTACCTCGAATGAACGGTTACACCTTCTGTTTACAAACACAGCCGCCTCCTCCTCTTTATCCGCGGGTAGGAGGAGGAGTAATAAATAAAATAAAACAAAACAAAAAAAGAAAGAAACCACCCAGGGATCAATCCAGCGAAGTCAATTTCCCGCCTGCGCGATCGTTATTTAGTTAACAAGCCTTCCCTGTCCGGCCGGAAGCAGTGTACGACTGCCGCAAAACACTACGTCGCACGTTGATGTCACTGTATAGAGGCGCGTTTCCGCTTCCTGCTGTCGATAGGGAAGCGTTCACTGCTGCAGGCGTTGAAAAGCAGGGAGTGAGCGTTTGTAAGCCGGACTAACGCTGGCCCTGATCACCATACTGTTGTCCCAGACGTGGGATCGGGGTGTCATGGTCGTGGATATGAGTATTTTCTGCGTGGGCTGTGTATCCACTGTGTATTAATTAAATTAAATCTGGTTTCAGAAATATTATTTTTCTTGCACTTTAGCAGTAAATGAGGCATCGTATTTGTCTTAAACTTGGCCTTTATAGTTGGGTTAAGTTATACAAAAATATATTTCACTGAATTTAAGGGGCCCCCAGTTCCTTTATGTAGCCCCACTAATAAAGAATGTATATTTAAGTACATTTCTAGTAATTATTTAATCAAATATATTTTTAAATAAATTATTTAAATAATTATTATAAAAATATAAAAATAAACCCTTTTAAGAGAGGCTATAGTTCCAGAGCTGTCCTGCATCCAGGGGTTAACTCCATCAATGGGAGCGCCTTCTCCATATGCAAGTGGGGGGTCCGCTAGAGAAGTTAGTTTACCAGGTTGCCTAAATATACATTTTTCCATTATTACTATAATATTATTTTTTTTTTAAATAAAATAAAAAATATATACAAAATAATTGTTTATTATAAAGCTCCAGGTGTATATCTCCAGACCTGCCTCACTGAGGCTATAGCTCTTGTGCTGCGTATCTTAATGTAATTAGAGTAAAACATAAAATGTACAGAAAGGGGAGATCACAGCCTAAAAGAATACACATTCAGATTACTGGGTTGCTGCTAGAATAATAATGACCAATAAACACACAAAAAAGCAAGAATTCAGCACATACCAAGTAAATACTATTAAAAAGCAAAACTATTAGGGATTCCGTCACACTAATTGACTAAATAATTAGTGGCTTTTTCGATTTTTGAGAATGACACAAATATTAAAGTCTGCTGCCTCGGTTTAGATGATGACAATTTGCATATACTCCAGAATGTTATGAGGAGTGATCAGATGAATTGCAATCAATTGCAAAGTCCCTCTTTGCCATGAAAATGAACTTAATCCAAAAAAGACATTTCCGCTGCATTTCAGCCCTGCCCCAAAAAGACCAGCAGACACCATGTGAGTGATTGTCTCGTGGACAAAGATGGAGATCACTCTGATTAAGTTGGAATAGGAATACCAGACTGGAAGCTTTAAAAGGAGGGTGGTGTGGAGTTTGGCACCATTGTTCTTCCTCTGTTAACCATGGTTACCTGCAAGGAAACATGTGCTGTCATCATTGCTTTGCACAAAAAGGGTTTCACAGGCAAGCACATTGCTGCTAGTAAGATTGCACATAAATCAACCCTTTATCGGATCATCAAGAACTTCAAGGAAAGAGGTTCAATTGTGAAGAATGCGCCGGGACCGGCTCCTTATGTTGATTCAGCTGCAGGATGGGAGGGCGCCACCAGTGTAGAGCTTGCTCAGGAATGGCAGCAGGCAGGTGTGAGTGCATCTGCATTCACAGCAAGGTGTAAACTTTTGGAGGATGGTCTGGTGTCGAGAAGGGCATCAAAGAAGCCACTTCTCTCCAGGAAGAACATCAGTGACAGACTGATATTCTGCAAAAGGTACAGGGACTGCCGAGGACTGGGTAAAGTCATTTTCTCTGATAAATCCCCTTTTCAATGGGGACATCTGAAAAAAGCGTATCTGGAGAAGGTGAGCACTACCATCAGTCCTGTGTCATGCCAACAGTAAAACATCCTGAGACCAATCATGTGTGGGGTTGCTTCTCAGCCAAGGGAGTGGGCTTACTCACAATTGTGCCCAAGAACACAACCATGAATAAAGAATGGTACAAACACATCCTTCAAGAGCAACTTCTCCCAACCATCCAAGAACAGTTTTGTGACGAACAATTGCTTTTAAAGCGTAATGGAGCACCATCCCATAAGGCAAAAATGATCACTTATGAAATGCTTGTAATTATACTTCAGTATACCATAGTAACATCTGACAAATATCTAGGAACACTGAAGCAGCAAACTTTTTCAAGACCAATACTTGTGTCCTTCTCAAAACCTTTGGCCATGACTGTCCAGTGCAGTCCCACCTATTCAGCTCCTTGGCGTGCAATATAGCTTAAAAAAAGGATAGGACTCTCCGAACTCTCTTGGGGTACTTTGAGGCAGTGGCAGGCTAAGCAGTATATAGCCAATATAGTGTGATGGAATCCCCAATATTTATGCCTTCAGCATTTGTTTTTAATAGTATTTGCTGAATTCCTGCTTTGTTTTGTAAGAAAAAATCACAACAAAGGCCTGGCAGATATCTGACACTCGAACTAAAAAAAGGTAAGTATTAGGGAGGGCTTGGAAGTCCAATAATACTGAGCTACATAGCCCACATTGTTGAAACTATGTTGCATCAATACCAAGTGTTTCCATTGATCTAATGGGGGGGGGGTTACTTCCTCGTCAGTGATTGGTTGATAAGAATATTCATAAAGACAGTAGACTGTCCATTTATTATAGCTCCTGAATCGACTCCTGTGTTTTTGGACAACAGATTATTTTACAAATATATGTATTTTTACATTGGGGTGTGACTGCATGTTTAAGGAGAACAAGTGTGTTGCCATCATTATTCAAGAACATTAATAAGGTCTGAGTCTTTAATCTTGCTAGAGTGACAGTTATATAGTTGGTACTTGTGAAAAAAAAATGTACAGCTCTCTGCTAGGTATACAGACTTTTAAAGGAGACCTCGCAAGTGTCACTCTTTTCTATCCTTAAGTCACTTAGACTTGGGTAACTAAGTCAGTGACGTGAGGCAGAGCTATGGAAGGGGAAGGTACAGTTTCTAAAGCTAAAACAGAAAAATGCCCACTTACCGTCAAAAATAAAATACACTGTTGAATATAATTGATTGATAACCAAGTCATGCCCTAGAGGCAATTTACACTCTGGAGCCAATTTTATTGGCATTTTACCGTGATTAAATACACACCGTGTATTGTTGCAAACATGAGGTAATGTAAATGATACAGAACCTGTGTCCGGCGACAGTGTTTACAGTAGCATGGATACCATGTACATTTTGCATGATTTTCAATTTCATTTTGAAATTAAGGGAATTCCCACTACGTTTAAGTTTTTCAATGACAAAAAAAGTCAGGGTCATGTTGGAATATATTTGTGCCTACCTGTATGTAGTCATGGACAATTATATGTCAGTTTTTCTAGCGCTACAGCTGAAGAGACAGTAAAGGTTATAAATAATGATTAACACTTGCTTGGTAGCATCAAGTGAAAAGTTTTTAAACATATGAATATAATTTTGGAAGCGTATGTTTGGTTGGTGCGAGTACAAGGTGTCCTACAGTCTATTATGATGACTAGTCAACTCAGGTGATTGGGACACCATTCCACTTACTGATTCCTTGGAGGAATGTTCTCTTTTACTGGTTCTGGGGTCTGCATTAGGTCTGATTTATATCACCATATCTCAGTCTAAAGCATCCCTTACTACTGGTTTGTAATTGTAATAGCCTTTCCAAATGCCACTCCTTACTTTCCACAGCATTTCAGCTCCATTTTTTTTTTTAAACGATGGTAAAATAAACAAACCAAACTCATATTTGATGATTGGTGTTATCTTCCTGACCATGGTTGTTTTATAATTGTAAAAACACTAAACATGTCAGCCATTCCTGGGTTATACATTTCACCAGCTATGAATTGCAGAGTTTCTTCAAAAGGTAAACTGTTCCTAAACAATTGCAAAAGTAAAGCAGCAACATGAGTTAACGGTGTATGATGTAAAACCAGCCCCCCCCACATTTATTTGTGACAATCAGGGGGCTTTTGTATGACAAGTTGGGCACAAATTAACATGTTTCATGCAGATTTTTAGCCAAAAAAAACAAACAAAAAACTATGCATGAAGTTCAGTTAAAGCATTAAAACTTAAAAAATAACAAAGACAGTCATTTAATATGCAATTTTATTTGTCAATACATATGGCTTAATCAGTGTCTTAGAGTGTATAAGTTGCACAAATGAAATGCATATTGGCTAGAATGTGCAAGAAATGCTTCTGTAGTTTCAGTGCCTCAAGAAATGGACAAAAACCAAAACATAAAACTGCGTTAGAAAGTCAGGTTTTATATTGAGATCAAATAAAACAGATATTTTAACACTAGAATTAAAGACTGTATGTCCAGCTAAAAAAATGGTCTTACATTTACATACTAAAATACACTTTTAAAGAGAAATAGAATTTCAGCTGTTAGAAACCTAGTGGAAGCAGCGCTTTCACAGCTATACTTTAAACATTTTAAAAGATTTGAGATTCATTGCAAACATCAGGTCCATTCACCATTAAATGATTCTTCTTTTAAATTACCAAAGCTGCTGGCTAATGAAAACAAAAATGTTAGTACCTAACTCTGCTTGCCTGGCGGAGAATATTGATACTACGGTAGTAGCGAGCAATTATAAAGAAACAGTGTCGGCATTCACAACTCTGTATGTTCTTTGAGTTTCAATGTAAGAATGACAGAGGAGATTCATTCGCAGAGGAGAAGAATGACGAATGTGTAGCTGCATCTTGCATGTCTGTTCCTTTAACAAAAAACCTGAATTCTTGTATCGGCTGTAACTTCATAGGACAGCAACTACAAAAAGACTAGTTGAAGTAATGTTCACAGAAAATGACATTTTCCAACCCAACCTCTTAATGATGCTTCACAAATGTGACAAAAAAAAAAAAGATAAGGCTTACTAGGAGATTCATATTACTGTAAATACAAACATATGACCAAGAATACATAAGTTATCCTTAAATAAAACCATTTTAAACATATGATTTTGGCTGCACAATTGTTTGATATATTGTATTTCCTTTAATTATCGCCAATTTGAACTGATGCACTTCATTGCCCTGCTGTGAGCCTGGCTTAATGGTTCAAGCCTTGTTGAAGGCTGGAGCTATAATCACTAGATGGAAAGCACATACAGTACAGTTTTCACTATTTTTTTTTAAGTGAAATTATTTTTCAAGTTTTACAATATAGGCCATCATAAAAATAGTACAATGTTAATTGTGTAGATTCAGAATCATTATAGATGGCAATATTTTCACCTATCAAGGTAGGGTCTCTTTCGGATGTATTACACTACAATTTAGCTCAGTTTCTGTAATGCAGGTTGTTTAATAACTTAAAAATTATACCATAAAGGACAATTTTCCATGAAGTATGTGTTCTATATCAGTCACATGAACAATTGCTTACATCACCGATACAGTATAGCACTGTATATTATGTGGAGGACCAAACCGCAGAAAAAACAGCAAATAACAGGACTGGGTTTATGCCCCATGGCTCTTTATGGTGGATGAATTAAGTCTCAGCTATTAAGTGTTAAAGACTTTGAAATAAAAGGGTTATTAGCTTTTACACAATTTGATGTCTGCTTACAATCAATCCTAGTTCTACATTAGGCTTGGACATCCTCTGTTCCACTGGAGGAAATGGGTTTCCTCCACCGCGAATGATTTTTCCAATAATTTACTGTCTTGCTTAAAAGGTTTAGAGTATAGTGACCGTCGCTGGTATACTTTTCAAGAAGGCATCTAAGAAAAGATCAAATAGTGGGAGGTAGTTGTTTCTCAATAAACTGTTTAATGTCTGCCATTTCCTGTTGGTTGAGAAAAAAAATATATATAAACAAAATTGTACAGCAACACAAATAAAGTTACATTAATATTCATTAATACTTTTATGATATTGCCATTCTTAAAGTCCTAGTGACATTGTAAGAAGTACAGCGAGTGAAAACCTACTACATGAGATCAAGAATTTTCTATTCTCTCTGTTGAGTCACTTTTGAAGTCTAGGATTTAAATGCACAACTTTTTGTCATCATATAAAATGCCCTCTAGTGCGTGTTAAATCAGTAAAAATGACACTTGCATAATCCTCACCTAAAAGGGACTCGTTTAAGTAGCGCCACCACAAAAGTAAAGACTGGGACTTTGGCATTTGGAAAAATAGTCCTCGGAATACAAGATGGAAAATCCTGACAATGCTTTGGCATCAGGCATTTTAGAAGTACCAAGAAAAAAAAAAAACTCAACGTCTCATCCTATACCAGTTGCCATTTCACCCAGATATAAGAGACTAATCTATGCAATGGCGCTTACACCTGAAACCGAGTTACAATGATCTCTGCTTCAACAAAAATCTTACCACATTGCTGACCCCCAATACAACACAAAGTCTGTTGGCCACTTCTGACACAGCAAAGTTGTCCTGGATGCACTTCAAAATTAAACCGTTACTCACCTGGGTGCATGAGCTATGTGTCAACCCCGCATATGTCTTGAAACTGACGTGTGTTGGATTTATTACAGTCTTTAGTTTCTCCGACGTTAGAGAACCAAACAAGAGTGGAACCAGTGGATCACTTTCTCCGTGACATTGAAGAACTGGTACATCTTTGTTGGCACCATTTACAGCAGCCTAAAATATTAAAGTATTAAATATTAAAGTGCTACTAAAAAAGGTACACGAGAAAAATCAGAATGAGATAAAACCATTTACAGTACTACCAGATTTCCCTCAGTATCACAAAGATAAATAAAAAGGACAGGGGTTGAATTAAAATACAGCATACTGAAGAAGTTGTCTACCGTGTATATTATCCTAAAGGGCAAATAAGATGGGGAAACAGCCAATTTTAAAACAACCTTTTTAAATCCGAATAGAAATAGATTCTTCAAGCACAAAGACTTCTTGGATCCTCATTATTAAGGATTAAATCATAAAATGGGTCAGGACTAGGTTAAGTCCCAACATGGTATAATGAGAGATATATTAGGCTTTAGTGTTAATGAAGCTTGCAAAAGGCAACTGATCCACAGATGAAGAGCTAGTCCTGGACATGGTGATAATATCTATGGGCATAGGTTTCCCTTCAGATGAAAAAAATATATAATTATATATTATATATCTATCTTTCTTGCAATCCAGCCCATTGTGACCATCTGGTTAACCCTTGTTTATCAAGGTAATCCTCAATAGTGTCTGAACATTTAACACGTTTTAGATGCCCTCCTCTCACCCATCAGGACCAATGTACCTTGCAAAGAGTTGATATAGCGATGATCTTTCTAGTTGGTCCATACTACTTGGATGGTCAAGGTTTCCCTTAACAGCTCCTCAATCTCTTGTACGATTGTCTATATATAATACAGCTTGGTGTTGGCAATGACACCTCCACCTGGAGCCATTCACTTCTTAACTAATTTTTAGATGCCTAGACATGTCCTGAAACCTACACTAGTTTCTCTAGGGAATGGGAGTATCCACACCATCCCGAAGAACTTATCCTAGCCACGCCATGGAAAATAAAGCACTAGACACTACATACCGTGATTAGGAGGTGTGATTAGGCATATCATGTCCATGATCTCCTAATAAACAGAATTTTATCAACCTCCTTTTAATGGCACCCATAGAAACATACTATGTTCCTATACAGGGGCTTCATGAGCTGGATAGAAAAAAGCCTGGATCAGGAAAACTCTGCTTTAACAAAAACAGCCTCAATGTCCATGAGTTGGATCTGTAACCCTCTTTGTTTGAGCCAAGATCTTCAATCCTGTCACAAAGCAACATACTGGTGTGAAGATCCAAGGCTCAATGCTACATGAGACTATAGACTAACCACCTGGCCCGGACACAGAGGAGGGAAACCTCTACAGCAGGCATGTCCAAAGTTCCGCCCGAGGGCCAATTGCGGCCAGCATTCCGGACTCATAAGCCCCCCAGATAAGTTGCCCAAATATAGAT
>VKOC01027905.1:0-11606 GCA_009364415.1 Spea multiplicata
AAGTACTAGTCTGAAGCTCATTTATTCTTCACAGGCATTAAAGTAGACAATAATCACTTTGTGCAAATTTTCAATTTTAACAATATGATTAAAATTACAAGCCAAGTAGCTGTCATCAAAGAGTGATGGGATCTGCAGGAATGTTGCCTGTCCTCATTTTGGGAGTGCCAGACATATTACCTAATGCCACTTTACTCTTTCTCTCCTGCTCTCCCTTTTTCCTACCGGCTCCCTTCATGTCTTCTTCACTCCTTTCAAAAAAGACATGAAGGGAGCTTACCCTATTCTCTCACTTTGCCTTACATTCTTATACCCAGGCTCACTAAATATTTCAACACATCTGTTTATATATTTATAACGTGCATTTTTATTTTAAATAGGATTACAGACGCGGCATGTTCACACAGGTTGTTGCTCTATTCCCAGAGGTCAGTGAGACGATGTTTAACCCTAGCACTACTAGAGAACACAACATAAATTCAAAGACACTGTATCGGGTTTCCTGTAGACTTTTAGTACACCTATTAAACCAAGCCTCAAAGCTATTTGTATGTCGTATTCCTCAGAGAGAGATGATAGGAATGTTCGTGGACTGAGAATGAAGACTGAGTCGTGTGTTGTGCGACAGCTTCCCTCCTGTCTGTTACTTATATGGAAGACAACAAACTAGTACAAAAGAACAAAATGTTGCAGTTCTTCCTGAACAATGCAGTGTTAGCGTACCCATGATGGCTGACTGTTTTTCTTCTAAAAGAATGGTTGATTAATGAGGCCACAGATTGGTGCTGCCACAGATTAAGAAAATAGTCAACTTGCATAAAGGAGGCAGCCTGTAGCCACAAAGCTTTTTCTTATTCTTTTTCGGATATTGGACATGGTGTTTCAGCTTGCACTTGAAGCCCCTAGAATAAGCAGACAACTGTAGTCAATTAAAATGATAAGTACAATATATGCTTGTAGACTAAAAAACGACTATTAGATTGGATACCCCTGATTGTATTATAAATAATGCAAAAGATGTCATATTAAGTCAAGTAGCCTTCAGAATACTGACCTCACAACTTATTGCGCAACTTGAAATTGGCATATTTTTGTATGGATCGCAGCCCAGAAACTGTAGGATAGGATAAACAGCAGTTGCATGTAGCAAGTGAGTATCCATTAGGAATATACAGAGCAGTGAAGTATTATGTAGTGTATTTTGCTTTTACCTTCATTGTTGAGTTTGCTTAGAGGTGGATTAAAAGTACATTTATACTTTTCTAAAATCCTTCTTTGCATATCTAAGTCTTCCATTGCGCTTGCTGTTGGTATAAAGACAGATTGGTTAATTCCAGCTCTTCACAGACGGAAGACAAGAACCTGTACTACTATAACAATCACTGTGACAGCGTACCCTGTCTAATTATATAGTCCTCTGCCTCCACAACCTATCTAGGCTTCCCTGCAGATAATGTGTGAAATAAGGCTGTCGAGAGAAAAAAAAAGCAAAAGAGAGAAAAGGCTGTTCTTGTATTGTCATCTTAGATATACCTACTTTAGAAAATATCATGCAATGAGTAAACCTAAAACACTGCAAACACTTAATTTAAGTCTGAATACCATTATCTAAATAGCTATGTGTTTCCAACCTCAGGGCTGCTTGTATAAACTCTATTCTTGACAAAGACAATTGCAATCTCCCTCTGAATTTCTTTTTGGACGTCACAACTTTTAATAGTAACTGATAGACCCAATGCTAATACATTATTCCTATTTTGTCCGTTATTTTTACATAGTTAGCTATCTTACATGGCTATGAATAGGTAGCTATGGTAGGAAGTAAACTGAAAACTCTCTGTAGAATCCAGTGCTATAGCCACACCTATAGAGATATTGCCCCAGCAGATGTGGCAAAAGAGATTGTTTTACAGGTGACAGATAAAATATTTTGTTAGTAGACAGAAGGCAAGAGGAGAGACAAGAGAAATAAGAGAAAAAGGAGATGAGACAGAGGGGTAACAAGACTAAAAAAGAGAGAGAAGAGAAAGGGGAGATGAAAGAGAGAAAAGAGAGGACATATGAGGGAAAAAGATGACAGGAGAGAGAAAGGCTAAAGACATAAAGATGAGGGGAGACAAAAGGGAAATGAGAAAACGAGAGGAGAGAGAGAGGAAGAGAGAATAAAAACAGCTAAGATTGACAGCATTTTGATCCCCAGCAACTGCAGCAGAAAAATAGAAAATATACTTTTTTAGAACTTTAGAAAAGCAAAATCTGCTTATTTAGTGCTTCAAAGAGAGTAAGTCACCCTCTTCCTTTCACATAACCTACATTGACAGGATCATGGATCATCTCCTCAGTCTACCAACACACCTACAGCTTGATAGTCTAGCTCCTGAGCATCAGCGTGTGTCCATACCGGATGCCAACCCCCTTACACGCTGAATATTGTCCCACCTTCTACATATTTTCCCTCCTTGCACTTTACGTGTAGAAAACAATCTACATTTACTTGTCCAAAGGCTTCCTGGTTCCTCTTACGTAGTGGCTTTACATAGTGACCAAGACCAGCATTCCTTGGGGCATAAAGAGATAAATGAATGACAAACTTATCCCTTAAAACAAGTGTCCCTCCAGGCCAGTTGAAATGTTAAGGTATGATGCCTGGCTTCGCTTCCCCTCTATGTTCTACAGGCCACCATACCTGGGAAGTTGCAGGCACATGAAAAGCACTAAGCGTTGTGTGAGACCTCATGCAATGCTGCCACTTCTGTTCTATTACACAATGAAGTAAGCTACTAGTGCTGAACCAATATAACATAGTTTTGCAGCTTGGACTTGTGGATAAGCGCCCTAAAATTTGAACAAGCTATTCTTAAAAATCAGGTGTTTAAAAATAAAAAGTGCATCCTAAATTCCACCTTAAAAATACATTAAAATGTGCAATCCATATCCTCCGTTATCCTAAGTGACTTTTAAGTAGGAAAAAAAAACAAAAAAAATGGGAATAACCCCTGTGTAAAATCTGAGTGACAGATATCTACATCAAAAAATGGTAATTGTGAGTCCATTGTACACGACTGGCTCCTTTTCCTTCACATTGGCTGTACTCAGTTTCAATGGGGCATTTTTGGCCACATCCACCCTCAGTAAGGTATTTCATATCTCTTTTACCAAAGTGTTCAATGTTAATGGCAAATAAACATTTAAATGCTGAATTGCTGCTTCTGGATTTAATATATATTTAGTATAGCTTAGAACAGGTCTATGCAGGACTCCAGCTGTTACCAACTCCTGCAGCTTTATATGTCACATTTACAAGCGTAAGACCCATCAAGAATAAAATGCAAGGGCTGCAATCTAACTGCAAAATGTTTGCAATGTGAGTAGAGATAACTGTTATAAATCCCCCCCAAAAAATTTATTTGCAGTTAGTTAAATTTTTGTTTTCAATTTTTTTTCTCAATTTTTATTTTTGTTATTTTCATAATACATACAAACAAATTAAACATCAAAATAGACAAATACAACAAAAAATGAAGCAAAATAACAATTATTTGAAAAGTAAGCTTGCAATTTTATTACTCACAAATACAAAATATCGAGAGTATAGCGATTACTGGTATTGCAACAATTAACCATTAACAATTTACTTTTTAAGCAGGCTGTAATTTAGGAATAAAAAACAGGAAATAGAGCATCAGTTTTCTGTGTCCCCTTTGAGTACCGTACATCTACATTTTAACATTCATATTAAAAAAAAAACAACAACGCCATGTGTTTAGTCCATGTTGATACATTTTATTGGGCCGGTATAATAAAAGTAGAAAAGACACATAAGCTTTTGGGACCTCAGAAGTGGAGATACTGTTGACCCAAAAGACAGGTATATATATACAGCTATATCCATTTTTCTAGCAAAGCTACATAGAACTAAAAAATGGTGTTTTTTTAGTAAACGGGATTATCTGTACACGATTTCGTCATATTTTTGAGCCTTAGTATAAAATGTTGCAAGGCTATGCAAATTACAGTATGTGTAAGATGCCATTTCTCGTCTCGCAGGAAAGTGACAACGTCTGCATTATAGATGTTAAAAATCCCAGGAATTCCTTCTCATTCCTATTCAGAATAAACGCAGAGGAAATGTTTGCAAAACACTATTATAGGCCGCTTTTACAAGCGACACTCAATTCCACAAGCACTTAGCTCAAAAACTTAAAAAAAACCCACCAGAACTTGAAAAGCTGTCTGGGTTTTTAAGGTGGTCCAGTTCATTCCCCTCTGTTACTTTGTAGGCTGGTGTTTTAAGCCACGACTTATCATGCCTGTGTGGACAAGCAGGGGTTAACAGGTTTGAGGAGACAGAGATGACATTTTCACTCAACGGATGAAATCATGCATATTATTATTAACCAAATACAATACACGCTTAATAACCAGCAAAGAGAAGAATGAAACAACTTGTGCTTACGTCCCTTCCTGCCCTCTAAGAGGCCATCAGCTACGCGCGTCTTTACAGTGCAAGAGAGGCTGCAGGGCAGAGCACCAGGCGCCATTCATCCATGGCAGAGTCTCGTCATGACTGGAAGGAGCTCACTTTAATATCCTTAGAAATTCACAAAGGTCTATGAGAAGTTGTCTGCCGAAGCGTGCTCATTAACATTTATCTAAAAACTTGTGGTTACTTTCATCAACGCGTACTTACTAACTTTCATCTCGAAACCTGTCCTTGCACTAGGTGCAACAATGTATAGGGGTCATTCCAACATATTAATTTGAAACAGAGTTTCTGCTTTTGCACAAAACTAGCTAAAAATCAACAGGGCTCTCTATTGGTCCTTTCATTACACCAACATGTCTTTATCACATTACTAACCCTTTTCCGGGCACCACAGCTGGTTTTACCACGGATTTCATAATGTCATTTATATAGTATCTCTAGCTGTTTTTTTCAGACACATGCAGAAAAAGGGTTTGTAAAATTACTTGATTAACCCCTAAAACCTTTAAATAAAATCAGACCGGTTGCTGGCAGAAAACAAGCCCTTAATCTTTAAAATAGTATAGCGGAGCGAGCAGTAAAGATCAAGATTATTGGTGTTTGTTTATTAAAGGACAATTATGATGCAATGTTGGTCTTATTGCTTTAGCGACCAAGGGAATGGTCCAAAGGGCAAGAGCGTTGTATTGGTTGCTATGGTAACACACTTTTCAACAGTATTACAAGATCACCACCTAACCTTAAAGGGGTATATCTGCTAAAGCAGGAGTTGGCAGGAGAGTTGTAGTTTCGAGATGCTGTCATCACTATTCGTTATGAAGGGCTGACAGGTTCTTTCTGCAACGAGAGCTCAGCTGGCCCTGCACAATGCTTAGTTCAGTCACCGAGGTGACTCATAATTTTTTTTCCCATTGAAATTTGTACTATAAAGGGCAAGCCAACCTCTTGTAGGAGAAACTCAGTGAGGCTCCTTTTTCAGTGAGGTTACTCAAAGACTATTTAGTTACTATAAAGGTTGTCGCCCCAGACCTGTACATGAGTCGGGAAGTTATAGTGCATTCTTTTTCTACGTTTGGTTGCCTATTCCGTTATCTCTAACCGGCATCATTACACCCTTATTCTAGATCGGTGAATCCTGTCATCCCCAGCATGTACATTTCCATCTCTTCCCGCTGCAACCGTCTTCACTTACCAGCTTGCTAACCCTTTTGCTCTCTCTTAGCAAACTCCTATGTGTGGCCTTGCTTGTCTCCCCTGCGTCTCGTTACCTGTCCCTTTCAGACCCGCTCACTTGTCTCTGCCTGTCATTCTCTATCTACATCCTGTGACACAGGGACACAGCTTAGCACACTGCTCCTGTATTTCAGCCATCTGTTCTCTCTGCGTTCCTTTGCCGGTTGTATTTTTTTTTTTTATTGTTTCCAGAGATTAGCGCACAATGTTCATCTATCCAGTGCATTTGTTTCAGTGGCTAATTCCGTAGAGAGCTGGGATTTTAAAGGGGAAATGTCATCCTGACACAGTTAAAATATAGTTCTTTATATTACAGAATCTGCTGCACTGTTACTAAAAGGTCAATCGCTTCTCTATTTGTTTTCACTCTCACATAGGTTTTTTTCTCCTCTGAGATCTTTATTTGATCTCCATTCGGTATGAAGAGAAACTTAACTCTTCTGCGGCCAAAATCAATCTACAATAATAACCAATTTTACAATTACTGTAAAGTAAGAGCAATAGCAATAGTGGTTTACAGAAGCTACCCTAGAGAAACATTCTGCCCTTTTTAAACCAGTTCCCAAACATTTTTTCTGTATGCATTAAGTTACTCTATCTTCATGTGTTAACTACTGCTATTACTTGCTAGCGTTCAACCTCAGTTATTCTTCACCACTCCTTTAATGAATTCTCTCTTGTTCATTACCACCATTTTTTAACAGCTGTCCTCTTTATTTTGCCGTTTTGGTACCTTGTTTCAATCTATAAATCACTGCTGCTGTTTATAAAATTCCAATTTTGAATAACAAGAAAGTGTCTGTAAATTGAACAGATTATCGTTTTCCTCAATCCTGATGTCTCTGTTTTTCACTTGGTTAACAGGATTTGTCAAGGGAGATAAGGCTGAAGGAGGGTTATTTAGAATAAAGTAATTTTTTAGCATACGTTAACATTACTTTCTGGGCTGACATGCTCACTTCTCCAGTTCAGTACTATATAATCTCCTTCAACGCAAATTTTTATTTAACCCAATCTACCCTACCTTTAATTCTTATATTTCTTTGATGTGTCACATGTGCATTGGTAATCCAATCCATTTTTGCCCATTTTCCACCACTGATAAAATCATAACTTAACAAAAAGATGACGCTTATACTAATGCTACCGTTTTTCGGTAGTGCAAATTCAGCTGGGGTTTATTCAATAATCAAGAAAATTATAGTGAGATTAAATATATGTATCTGACTCTGCTGACTATGCAAGATGTACAGCAAACTCAGCCATTCTCTTAAAAGGGCTTGCGAGGGGTAATCTTTTGTAATGCATACTTAATGAGGGGATATGAGATTTTTCAGGGAAGATGGAGAATGATTTCGTAGGGGAAAAATATCTTGGTTGGCCATAAAATGTACCTTGAGGCAGATTGGAAATGAAAGAGAGATTTTGGGGTCTAAGTGAGGGCAAAAACTATTTTTGTAAATCCCTAATAATCTGTTATGTAGCAATAATCATAACATTTCAGTCGCTATGTGATTAAAGAGGCCACCAATGGGTCTGCTAGAGCCTTAAAACCGAGATTTCATCTTTACACCTTTGCGGGTGAATATGTACAAAACGGAATCATTATTTGGTTGAAGAGTGCTTAGTCCAAATTAATAAACATACTGTTGGTGACAGAGGGCCCATTAAGTTGCCTGAAGGAACATACAATGCTTAAGATGGTTGTGATTCATTTTAATATCAGTGGTATAATGGTCAGGTTATTATAGTGTTAGGGACCAGGAACCAGACGGACACAAAACGTAAAATGCAATCACCTTTATTGTAATGACAATAGTGAACAAAGCCAAATCGTGATCCAAAAGCATATACCAAAAGACAAGCCGGGGTCAGGAACCAAGACGGGTACTCAGACAAGCCGGGGTCAGGAATACAGAGATCAGCGAAGTCAGGAACAAGCCAGGAATCAGGAGCCAGGAGGGACGTCAGAGAAAGCCAGGTCATACACAGGAATTCAGGAACACAGCGATAGCACTTGCAGCCAGAAACAACACAAGGGCAAGGAGGAAGTGATGTTTAGCTGCTTAAATAGCCAAAAGGGGCTGGCTGTGGGCTGGACAATGGGCTGAGTCACAGGAGTGACAGGAGTGTAGCCATGGCAACCCAGCCAGGCTGTATAGCCTCCAGCAATGCAGCAGAAAAGCAGCTAGACCATAACAGTACCTCCTCCTCAACGACCCCCTCCCCGCGGAGCAGGGCCGGGTTTCAGGGGAAAACGCGAGTGAAAGCCACGAAGGAGAGCGGGAGCATGGACATCTGAGGCTGGAACCCAAGATCTCTCCTCGGGACCGTACCCCTTCCAATGGACCAAATACTGGAGCTTCCCACGGAACCAACGAGAGTCGACTATGGAGCGGAGCTCGAACTCCTCATGGTTGTCTACAGTCACCGAACGGGGGCGAGGAGTGACTGTAGTAAAACGATTACAGATCAGAGGTTTCAACAGAGAGACATGGAACACATTGTGGATGTGCATGTTAGAAGGAAGATCCAGGGCATAGGCCACAGGGTTTACCCGTCGAAGGATACGGAAAGGCCCCACATACCGGGGAGCCAGTTTCTGGGAGGGCACCCGGAGGTGGAGATTTCTGGAGGATAACCAGACCCTCTCCCCGACCTGATAGGAAGGCGCGGGTAGGCGTTTACGATTAGCCTGGAGCTCCTGACACTGTTGTGAGCGTTGAAGTGCCTCCTGAACCTGCACCCATGTGGAACGGATCTGCTGGAGATGATCCTCCAGTGCCGGAATCCCCTGGGAAGTGAAATTATCAGGAATCATGGAGGGCTGATACCCATAATTCACCATGAAAGGGGAGAACCGGGTAGAGGCCGAGACAGCACTATTATGAGCAAATTCCGCCCAGGGTAGCAGATCTGACCAGTTATTTTGGTGGTCCGAGATATAGCACCGCAGGAATTGCTCCAAGCCCTGATTGGCCCTTTCCGCAGCCCCATTAGATTGTGGGTGGTAGGCCGAGGAGAAGGAGAGTTGGATACCCAGTTGCGCACAGAAGGCCTTCCAAAATCTCGAGACGAACTGGCTACCCCGGTCAGAAAGTATGACTTTGGGAACCCCATGTAGCCGATAGATCTCCTTGATAAAAACTGTAGCCAACTCCTTAGCGGAAGGGAGCTTTTTGAATGGTATACAGTGTATCATTTTAGAAAACCGGTCAACAACCATGAGGATACCTGTGTTACCATTAGACAGCGGAAGGTCGACTATGAAATCCATGGCAAGGTGAGACCATGGCCTCTCACCAGTAGGTATGGGTTGGAGAAGGCCCACTGGAAGGTGACGGGGTGATTTAGTCTGCGCGCAGACTGGACAGGCTGCTACGAAGGCAACAATATCTTTGTTAATTCCTGGCCACCAGTAGAGACGGGAAACCGACCAGAGAAGTTGGTTCCTCCCGGGATGACCTGCTGATTTAGGATTATGATAGGTGGAAAGTAACTTGGTACGCAGGTTGACAGGTACAAAACATCGCCCTGAGGGGGTTTCAGCAGGTGCATCTACCTGAGCGGCCCGTATTCTGTCCCCGAGGGGAGATGTTATGCAGGTACGTATGGTAGCCAGTACTCGGTCCGGGGGAATAATCGGACTAGGAGGACACTCCTCTTTAGCTTTCGAGAACTGTCTAGAGAGAGCATCGGCCCGGACATTTTTGGTCCCCGGCAGGTACGAGACCACATAATTAAAACGGGATAAAAATAATGCCCAACGGGCCTGCCTCGGAGTTAAGCGTTTAGCCTCAGACAGGTAGGTGAGATTTTTATGATCCGTGAGAATTAGGATTGGTACAGAAGTTCCCTCAAGCAAATGCCTCCATTCTTTGAGAGCCAGTATTATCGCAAGCAACTCACGGTCACCAATTTCATAGTTGCATTCCGCAGCACCTAGCTTCTTGGAGAAGTACCCACATGGGTGCAACTGGCTCTCAGGAGTAGGACGTTGAGACAGGAGGGCGCCTACCCCTGTCTCAGACGCATCGACCTCAAGTACAAATGGAAGTTCGGGTTTCGGGTGTACCAAAACAGGAGCTGCGGCAAAAGCGGCCTTCAATGACTCAAAAGCTTTGATGGCCCCTGGGGACCAAAGAGAGGCATTACCATCTTTTTTGGTCATGTCCGTAAGAGGCTTAACAATAGAGGAAAAATTCCGAATGAATTTCCTATAATAGTTAGCGAAGCCGAGGAACCGTTGAAGGGAGCGGAGACCTACAGGTCGTGGCCACTCGAGAACAGACGAGAGTTTTTCAGGATCCATAGCGAAACCGACCTCCGAAATTACGTACCCCAGAAAGGTGACCTGCTTGCGGTGGAATTCGCACTTCTCCAATTTGCAAAAGAGATTATTCTCTCGTAACCTCTGTAGGACTCGGGCTACATCAGCGTGGTGGCTTTCTATGGAGGTGGAATGGATCAAAATATCGTCTAGGTATACCACCACACATTGTTGGAGCATGTCCCTTAGGACATCATTTATGAATTCCTGGAAAACCGCGGGGGCATTGCAGAGACCGAAGGGCATAACTAGGTATTCATAATGCCCGCTCCTGGTGTTAAACGCGGTTTTCCATTCGTGGCCCTCCTTTATCCTTACTAAGTTATACGCCCCTCGCAGGTCGAGCTTTGTAAATACCTTGGACCCTTTTAAGCGATCGAATAACTCGGTAATGAGTGGAATCGGGTAGGCATTTTTAACCGTGATACGGTTGAGCCCCCTGTAATCTATACAGGGTCTCAGTTCGCCGCTCTTCTTTTTTACAAAAAAGAATCCGGCCCCAGCAGGGGAAGAGGATTTACGGATGAACCCCCGGGACAGCGCATCCGCAACATACTCCTCCATGGCCTTATTCTCTGCGACAGATAATGGGTAGACTCGACCTCGAGGGGGTATGGCACCAGGTTGCAGCTCAATGGCGCAATCGTATGGGCGGTGAGGTGGGAGCTCACCAGCCCGGCCCTTATCGAAAACATCATGAAACTCTTGATACTCCTCAGGCAACAAAGAGACCGGAGAAGTGGTTAGCACCTTCACCACTCTCCCTAGGCATGTTTTGGAACAATTAGGCGACCATGCCAAGACTTCAGCCCTTACCCAATCAAACACTGGATTATGTTTGCGCAACCATGGATATCCTAAAACCACAGGATAATGAGGAGAGTGTATCACCTGAAGTTGAATAATTTCATGATGGAGAGCCCCGACAGCCATAGACAAAGGAGCGGTTTCATGGGTGACCTGCGGGGGCTGTAACGGTCTGCCATCAATCGCCTCAATGGCAAGCGGAGCAGTCCGAAGCTGCAACGGAATAGAGTGCTTCTGAGCAAAGGTGCTGTCAATAAAAAGGCCCGCTGCTCCCGAGTCAATGAGTGCCTCTGAAATGACGGAAATCTTGCCCCAAGTGAGACCCACCGAGACTAGAGGTTTATCCTTCTGGACATCTGGGGACGCCGAGACGCCACCTAAGGACTGTCCCCTCTGGAGCCTTAGGTGCAGGCGTTTTCCCGGACGTGTGGGGCAAGTTCGCAGCAGGTGCCCTGCTTTACCACAGTAAAGACAGAGACCCTCCCTCCTCCTAAAGGCCCTCTCCTCAACCGAGAGACGGGTAAATCCAAGGTGCATGGGTTCCACAACGCCCGAAGTGTCGAGACCAGGAGGCATGGGAGGAGAGGGAGGCACGGGTGGGGATGAAAAGCTCGGGGCTAAACGTATAGGAGGCCTCCGCAGGCACTCCCGGAAGGATGGTCTCTCACGGATTCGTGAGTCAATAAGGATACAAAAAGAGACCAATTCCTCCAAATCACTGGGAAGGTCCCGGGCCGCAATCTCATCCTT
>VKOC01027908.1:0-17438 GCA_009364415.1 Spea multiplicata
ATATATATATTGGATTGTATATATTCACAAATCCAGTAAACATGGCTTCTGGAATTTTACTGCAGTTTACTGATCTCATATTAATCCTATAGATCCCTATGGATGAATACCTTCCAGGCAACAAAATTCTATATAGATTTTCTGAGCCTTATACATGCATATACACAATTGTTTAAATGTAAGCCTCTTTTTTAGGGGGGTTCTCAGGTTACAAATCTCCAATGTGCCATTAGAAAATGTAATTCCCTTTTAAAAACAATACAAACTCTTGACAGATGATGGGAATGTAACATTTTAGATCAGGAGTAGTCGGTAGCATTCCAAGACAATATTTAAACCATCATTAAATTTATACATTACTGGTATGTAACTAGATTTACCATCTGTTAAGAATATTATGAATAAAGCATGTTTTTCCACCCCCAGAACTTTATGCCAAGTTTACTAATTCAGCTTCATGTTGGCTGTGAAATGTAAATTCCTCAACCTGTCATATTCTTCGTAGTTACTGTTTGCCAAGTTTTCCAAAATAATAAAGTTTAACTTTTTACATACATAATATATACATGTATATATATACATATATACATATATATTATATTATAATATATATATATATATATATATATATCCACTGGATTGCATTAGCATTCAAATCTGTAAACTTTAAAAGATTATAATCAATGACTGTAATTTAGAAAATAAATGTGTATGGGTGTGTTTGCATGTGACACATTTTTAGGTTAGTTTTGGGCAAACAAAATTTCTTGCCTGGTGCCCACATTCACTCTCACGCTCTCATTCTTGTTTCCCTGCCTTCTCTGCTGACCACTTCCACTTCTGCTTCCAGTTTAGCATCTTCCTGTTCTTCTTCTCTTACTTATCTTTGTCCGCATGAACTTTCGTGTGCGTATATAAATATGTTACTGTGTATACATATGTTACAGTCTGTTAATGTGTATGTGTAAGTATGTTACTGCGTGTGTAGGAGCTTGGGGGTCCCTGCTGTAATGCTTACAGGGGGGCCCTGCAATTTTTCCCCACTGTCTGGATTTGCTGTCTTTAGCAACCTGTTTTTATACATTTTCTCTGCTTTCTGCCTCTTGTGGTCTTTTTCCCTTCCAGTCTATTCTTTCTTCCTTTCTTTCCTTCTGTTTTACTTTCTTTTGTCTGTCTCTTTTTTCTACCTCACTTTCTGACATCTTTTCCATACTTTTTCTGTCTTATTTTCCACTTTTTTTTATCTCACTTGTCTGCTGTTTCAGCCTGTAACTTCTGTTCTGCCCCACCACATGCACACACACACATATAGACACACATGCACACATATGCCTATATATATGTGTATACATATATACAAATACACTCACATATACACAAACATACTCACATATACTTATACACACACACATATATATATATATATATATATATACTCACATACACAAATACTTATACACACACATATATCCCGATATATATACATACACATATACATAAACATGCGCAGACATACATATACACAAAAATATGGATACACAGTACTTACTGCATCATCCACGTTCCTTGTGGGCTGTAGTTCCCTCACTGAGCGTCGATCCAATTGGGTCCAATGACGTCTGGCAATCATTCTCCCTGACTGATACTGTGCACCTTCCAGGCGTGCAGTGTCTGTAAGGGAGGATGATTGCCGGATGCCTAGGGGCCAAATTTGTGGGACATGTGAGTGGTATGTACCATCAGAACACCAGGGCCCTGGACCAATTGCCCAGTTAGATCGTCCATTAATCTGGCCTTGGTAGACACCTTCTGGAAGTAAAAAAAAGAAGTGTTCACAGAAGGAGGAGGAGGAGTAGAAATCTATTTTGGAAGGTGTTGAAAATGTAAAGTAGGGGATGGAACTGCCGACAGCTATATAGATACCGTATATCACCAACTCTATTCTGTAGCTAGGCTTGTAGCAAAATGGGAGTATCTTTTTTTGATGTTTATGTAAACTTCTAAACACAAACAACAACCAACAAATTAGCAGTCGTTTTGGATAGCCCAAATATAAATTACTTCATTTCCACGAGTAAACTCATACAATCACTAATTAATTTTTTTATTCCGATTTCTTTTTAAATGAAGTTTATAAATGCAACACCCAAGCTGTTAGACAAGGTAAAGATATTAGCTTACTTTATGTAGATGTAATTTAAGGATAAATAAAGAGAGGTCATACCTTGGGAAAACATTTCCAGAAACCCAGAATATGAATTTATATGTCAGTAAATTAACATCATCCTGCAGAGTTTTATTGCCGTGTTGTGATTCTGGAAGCTTGCCTCAATTAATTGTGCAGTGTATCCAGGGTACGTAGACAAACCCACACAATATTATCTATGAACGTGTATTCTACTAAACAGCATAACTTCCTAAAATGTACTTTTTGGCTGTTATTCCGTTTTTGATTTATAATCATCACATCTACACATTTCCATGGCTTAATCTAGATCATAAATCAGAGATCAGACATACGCATTTTTGGACCAAAACCCATACCTCCTCCTTAATTTAATCCTGTCTGACCATTTTATTTAATGAAAATTAATATTTCAGAATGATACTTTATTTAAAATATCCCATCTGTGAAATGCTCTATAGAATGTAAGATTACAAAACTGTTTAGTCTTCAAAGTTAAAAGTCTAAAATGTAGAACCTTTTGTACAATGTTGAAGTAAACATTTCACCCTGTAGGTTTTCTTTCACATTCATAGACTTTGATGTTACTAAATCAGCATTAAATCTTGTATAAATAATAAAACTTAAATTGAACAACATTTTTGTAATTTATTTATTTGTTAGAAAAAAATCTGAAAGAATTCAGATACATTTTGTCACGCTACCGGCAGGGAGATCCGCTGGGTCCCCCGGCCGGCAACGGCAACCACCGCGAGGTAGGGGGAGACCCCCCTGCTTCGGTCCGGCAGCTGCAGCTGCCGCGAAGAAGAGGGAGACCCCCTGCTTCTGCACAGCAGACGCAGCCGCCGCGGAGAAGGGGGAGACCCCTCGCTTCTGCACAGCGGAGGCAGCCGCTGCAGCCTGAAGGAGGACTTACCTCATCCACGTCGCGTTCCCAGCAGCTTCAGCCGGCACACAGGTCCGGCTCTGGTGTCCGGACACGTTCTTCTTCACGCCACCTAGTGGCGCCCGCGGAAACTACATCAGCTTATATGGGAAGACTACGTAATCGCCAACCACAAGATGGCCGCGCAGGAAGTGACGTAACGGCACTTTGAATATTTGGCGGGAAATCTCCAATTAGTGCCTAACTTCCTGTGCCTATTTAAGAGACTTCAGAACTCTGAGACTTTGCCTTCTGATGGTCGTGCCTATCTCGGTAGTGCCTTCCCAGTACGCGTTTGTTCCTGTTTGTTCTCGTTATTGACCTCGGCTTGTTCCTTGACTATCCTGATCTCTGGTATCCTGACCTCGGCTTGCTCCTCCACTATCCTGATCTCCGGTATCCTGACCTCGGCTCTCTGGACCATCCCTGCCAGTCCTACCTGACTACGGAGTCTCCACTGTACGCTGTGTCGTGACACATTTTAGCTTTTTGCACATTTGTTTTCGGGAGGGTGGGTGCAATAACTTCTTCACTCATGGAGATAGTATGTTTGATTATCGGGCACATCAAACAAATAAAAATAGCATCAATTGTTGGTGTCATTTGTGCTATACAATCCTTCTATATATCACTACCACCTCAAAATAATGTGAAAATAGCCAACATTGCAGTATATAGGGGATATACTTTTCCCTACATTTGTAATGTCATTATTTCTATACAATAGTATTATTTTGACTCCAACCACTACTTGGAGCTGATGTAACAGATTATGAACTTTCCTATAGTGGCCTCATTAAAAAATCAAAGGAAAAAGTGGAAATTCCTTGGAAATGATTAATTGATAGTAGCATAGGGAAAAACTACATACGGCTTATGGTATCGGTGAATGTTATGATATTTATCACATATAGTGTATAATAGTAGATAATTATATATTACTGATACAGTGATTAGTAGTATACATTAGTTTTCATTAATGATTTGGATTTATTTAAAATAATACAAAATTAGATACAATATGTTTTTTTTTACTGTTTATCAATTTGAGGATGAAAATTTACTGCAGTCGGTTTTAAGATTACCTTTTAGTGATTTTACTGACATTTTAGTATTTATTTAAAAAGTTGTATGACTGTATGTAGTGGACTTACGTTCACTCATATGTCTTTGTGACTGGAAATCAATGACTCAATAATAATAAATTTAAATGGTATGTATATTATTATATATAATAGTATATAAAAAATTATTTATTTATATCTATTGAAACTTGAAAGTAGAGAAAGGAATACACTTTGGTATTATATATCCAGTATATGAAGCACTGTACATATGAAAGGAATAGTGATGTATGTCACTAGGCGACAGCATCATATATTTGGAATAAGCCCACCGTAAAAAGACCACATGATACAACCTCGCAGAAGACATAACCTTATAAAGATTTGTTGAGTTTTTTGCAGTCCACCGTATTATATAAAAATAGCAGACCTAAAGAAGAGACTTTGTTCTTAATACACATTGCTATGCCTAAGTGATATTTTTATTTAGCTTGACACACATACTGCATCATGTTATCAAACCTTAAATAGATGATGTGATCTCCTAAATAAGAGAACACTCGGGAGGTTTTTGTTGATCTAGTATTACTTTGGATATACATGACCCGCTTGTGATATTTAATGACTATGCAATAAATAACATGGTAATCAAATTCATATTCTTTGGAGATGATACAGTAGCGGCTTTATAATGAAATGTATACCTCTTCTTTATGTCTGTCATCATATTTAGTGTTATGTATTACAGCGAGCCAGTGATGCAGCACAAAGCAGGCTAGAGCAGCTCTTAGCTTTCATGAACACACTGGCATAACTATAGGGGTCGCAGCCCGTGCCTCTAGAGGTCCCGGTGCAACCCCTGAGACCTCTTATTCCTGTCTCCTCGTACTGGTTCAAAATTGTTTAGAAAGGGCCCTTCCAACATGGACTGCACCGATCCAGGTTGGAACGGCCCTATCTGTACATGTGTGTGTTTGAGCATGCATGTGTACATGTGTGTGTTTGAGCATGCATGTGTACATGTGTGTGTTTGAGCATGCTTGTGTACTTTATGTTGTGTTTTGAGCTATTGGATGTGTGTTGTGTGTGTGTGTGTATGTAAGCATGCATGTATACCTGTGTGTGTGTGAGCATGCATGTGTGCTTGTGTGTGTGTTTGATCATGGATGTGCACTTGTGTGTGTGAGCATGGATGTGTAATTCTGTATGTATGTGAGCATAGATATGTAATTTTGTAAGTAGGGTGGGATGGAGTGTGTGTTAGTGAATATGAGTAAGTGTGTTTACATATGTTGAAAGGGGGTCAAGGGGCAAAGAAGCACAGACCAGTTGTGTGGGGGTAATGATGGCACAGACCAGCTGTTGAAGTTTGGGAGTGCAGGGCAATTTTTCACATCAGGGCCCTGTGGTTTCTACTTACGCTTCTGCATGAACAACTCAACTCGTGAGCTCGACTTTACTGCTGGATATTGCTGGATATTGGAGCTCGGCTTTTGCTTGTCAGATGTACAGGATGACTTAAACATGGAATGGGATAATGTGTTTGGTTTGGTTCTTACTCATGTTCTACCTTCCCCTAAAAATCCCCATTTATGCAAGCATTCAGGTTAAGGCCATGTTGGCTAACCTACCTTTACTATTAACTCTTCAATTGCATATTGTAGCAGATCTGACGCTAATTTAAAACTGAAGGGTATTAATCTGGAAGTAGAACACACACAAAGAGATGCTAGCACTAGCTAGCAGAATAAAATAAACCAAGGAATACATAATAATAAAAACCAGCAAAGAGATGTTTAAGTCACTAGGAACAAGGAATGCTGACCCACTAAACTATAAAGCAATTCATTTTATCGGGTACCACAAGAAGCCACTCATATTGGAAAAGGAAAGTGAATGTTTGACCAATATATGCACGTTACTGTTCAACAAGGGTTATTCCCACTGAATCCACATTTAGTAAGTGTTTTGGCAGGTAATCCGGACTGATGGATACTTCATGTTAGCTTTATTTGCCTTTGTGTTTTGCTAAAGAATCCAAGGATCATTATTGAATATTTTGCAAATAAGGGCAACTTCATATGGGTATGCCAGGTACGCTCTTCGGGTTTGTGTATGTAACCCATTCATTCACCGAACTGATGGTGATTGAAGGAAAACTTAATGACAAAGTAAATTAACTTACAAATTATGTTTCAAAACAATTTCTTACCTCACCTTAAAACAGTCATCATTCATGTTACTTAAGGTCATTGGTAAGAGCGTATTTACATCATATTTCTTTGGGGGGTCATATAAATGAACCTTACCATATCAACCTGCCAACAACTCTCTTAAAACAGTAATCCCTTTCATTTTATAGTATCTTTATACATAGCAGAAACGGCAGTCTGTTTGCCAGATTTATATGCCTCATTTAAATTGGGATGTTTATATTAGTCAGCATCTATTATATCCCAGACTCTCAGCCTTGTAATGACATTAAAAACAGAAATGTTTAAAAAAAATGTGTCACATTCTAAAATGTTCCAAATCTGCATACTTTTCTTATCATAGGAAATAAGCTGCTAAAGTCAAATAATCCAGGATATATCACTGTTACTTGTATGCATATTTAATTAAGTTGAAAAAAGCCATTAATCCATTGGATCCATTGAATGAAGGTCAACTTTCCCTATTGAATTGCTATTATATATGTTACATAGTTAAATACTAAAAAAAAGACTTTACGATTATCAAGTTTTACCCTTCCAATTAGCCAAATGTCTTGATCCAGAAAACACACAAAAAAATAAATTAGACTTCTATCCAATATGAGGGGTAAAGACGCCTTTTTGACTTATTGGATCAACATTAAGTAAGTAAGACATTCTTTAACTGAATATAGAGTTTCTTTCATCCTATTTCTGGACATTATTTTTTAACAGGCTTTTTTTGTTATAGGGTTAATTATTCTCTCTAGAGACCATTTGAAAGCAGCTCAAGCTAATTTCAATCTGAGAGATACTAATACACATTGTTATAGTTCATGTAGCTTCATAGAAACCAATACATGCAAAGATGTCACAGACTAAGAAAGTATCTGAGTGAAAAATGAGTACTTTCTCCCTCCAATGTTCCTCTAATTTTTACATTAATGATGCACGAGCTTAATAGGGGACTTTAGAACATTTTTGGAGCACTTGGAATTCCCAAAACGTGAAGAGGGACTATCTATTGTCCATTGCATGTACATATTAACCTCTAACAAATCAATAAAATAACCATAGACACAGAATTGTAAATTGGATAAAATTGGCCGTAGCTTTATTTAAAAGGGTATAAGAGGCATTAACAACACAAACCATTTAACGTAATAACCAAATAACTTCTTATATATAATACACCAAATACAATCCGCCCCTTTCTCAGCCAGATTGTGTAACACCAAGCCTCTGTCCACCTCAACACAGAGGCGACCTTTACCCCTTATAAAACTACGACAATATAACATATTACATACCTTACATTTAAAACAAAATGGGGGGGGACGCTTGCTTAGCAACAGCTCCTTGAAGATTTTTCTTGAGGTGAATTTAATCTCCCTGCGCGCAGCTATTTATTTATTTTACAGTTGCCTCACGCTGTGAGCACAGCTGACTGCACCAATCAGCTGAGCTTATTTTTCCCGCCGCACAGAATGCCCACTCAAACCTCGTGCTGCAGCACAGCTGATTAACCAATCAGCTGCGCTAAATAAACTGCCTGCCCAGTAACCTAGATTTAGATTTAGCTAGCCTAGCCCGCCAAAACTTTATGCCTTAACTATCCTGACCTTTTAGTGACCCTTATTATATAACTAATGTCCAGCAATGGACAATTAGCGCACCGCTTAGGCAGCTTGCGCTTTCAAAGAAGGGGAATTATACGGTATCATGATAAGTGGGATTAAGAGATACAGAATGCTGTTCAAAGTGACTTGGTTGGGGTGGTTTCCTACTTAATTGTATGTCCTTTCTGTTTTACTTAGTTTGACTTTGTTTTAGTCGATATTACTTGTTTTCCCTCAAGGCTTGGAGACTAAGATGTGGTTAATGGGTGCCTTGGATACAACCATTCGTGGGGTTCGTGAACAGACACGCAGGTTATTTCAAACAGTTCATGCTGTCTCCATGTTGCGTAATTGTAGCCTAGAGTCCTGCGAATTTCTATATAATAACATTGCTGCCACTTTTATCCTGGCCAAATTGTTGCATCATCCTGTAGTGCCATAAAATTAGATATTACTATGGGAAAAATGTTTTTGCATGTGTCGCCACATAGACATATTCAGCACATTGTAAACCACTGTTTTCTTTCTAGCCTGTTGCTGTTTTTTTTCGTTTGGTGTCTTGTGACGCAAGTTGCCGTTTCTAAATGTTTTCTTTTTGTGTATTAAAAAAGCCTGGGTATTTTCAAACGCCTTCTGAACCAAGGTAACGCCATCCATTATTAAAATGATTCCTATGGGAGATAAAGCTCCTGCATTTCAATTATCAGAATAAAGCTCTGCTTAAAATCAGAATATGTGGTATTCGCTAGTCGTTACTTGACTAGGCTGCATTTCAGAACAAACATAAAACAAAAAAGAAATTGTGATTAGACAGTTAAAAGCAGAAAGCCCTTCATCTGAAATATTTATTGGATTTGTTTTTTATACAAAAACCCCAGACTATTCTTACCGAAGATCTTTGATATTGTCCCTTGAGCCACACTTTTTTTGCAGAGGTGAAAAAATATCTTATCTTTTGGCCCAGGATTTTGAGAACAACTTTGGAATGAAAGAAAATAATGTCTTTGTTCACATCCCTTTGTGGTATACCTTTAGTTCAGCAAATTATGTTTGATTTTTTTCTTCTTAGAAACTATATTCCCATCACTTTATGGTTTAAAGTATGGTATAGATTTATGGTATGGTTATCTTTTGGCATTGTGTAACACATATTGTGACCTTGTTATATATGGTTCGTAGAATGTCTTATTGATTAAATCTGTTGTGAAAAAGAATATTTCTTATTATATTTTTCAATATATATATTCTTTCATTTACGCTTTAGCTGTTGGGTTATTTGTAGGAAAAGAAAGAATTACTGGTATTAGTGAATTTGCCAAAGCCCAAAAAAAGGCAAAAAAAGAAAAGGCAAATGGCTTGGTGACACATTGAGCAGAACTGACTTTTAAGAGGAAGAACCACCAGCAGAATTGAAGCAGCTAGGCTTTATAACTAAGAGATACGCATAGAGAAATAGTGAATAGTGAAATAAAGCAAGCAAACTCAAATATTTAAACTTTATAAGATTTAATAATATAGTTGAATATGTAAAATTGCGATGAGCATATTTTAATGAATGTATCCCTTTAAATTTAAACTTAAATATCAAGATAAAACCATACTTGATTTTCTGCTTTTTCACTTTCGAATTCTTAAAGAAGCCTTTATAAAAAAGATTTTTTGCAGAAACAAACGCATTAATATTGTTTTCTATACATCTTGTATGAACACATAACTCTCCTATACATAATAACGTGTAATGAGGAATGACTGTTATGACGAATTCACTGTTGATTCATAGGTAAAGCCAAACCACATTCCAAAAGGTCATTTAAACCTTTGACCATCAAAAATGTCCAGCTGTGCTATTTCTGGATCAAAATGTTCTTGCAAATTGCCAAAAAGCCTACCGTGCAGCTACACGTGGGGACATAATCATTCCAAGAGTCTGTGGCACATTTTAATTAACTTCAGTTTTTTAAATTTATATTGACTGTTAAGGAAGCTTTCTTACTTTTCTCACTTTCTCTATTGGATCTGTTCATGAAACTGTTAAAAAAGTGCACACGCCTGCAGAAGAGTAGAGAGCAGTGAACTTAGTCTTAATAACCGTGAGTTACAAATGTCCGTCCCACTAAAAACAAGATGGCAGGGGCAGGGGAGGCACAGGGGGGCTGTTTATTATCCCGTGCTACCTGTCATGACCTCTAGACTGTGTTTGACCTTGATTCTGGTTTCACCCTGTTTTTGTCTGTTTGACAGCTTTGCTAGTAGACTATTGTATGCCTGAGCACCAAACTTGCATTGGGACTCCGCCATCTTTATTGTGGATGGATGGAGGTGTGAACTACATATGTTCTGACCCAAGCAAGTCAGAACAGGCTGGAGCCAGGCTCACGTCAAACCTAGGATGTCAGAATCAGAGGAGCACAAGCCAGAGCCGAGAATGACTCTACTTCTACCTTCTTGACACTGGCTCGCCCTAACTCTATCAGTCCTAAAGCTAATTTTGTTACCATCTCATCTAATGGACATGGTTAGGGACTAGAATATCACTGCTATTACTTAGCAGCATCAGCTTTCGAATAAAGATAGATTGTATATTTTAAGCAAATTTGTCAGCTCTAGACAGAAGACATTATATCCCACACAAAATATTCTGTTAGCCTGGGTATTTTATTCACAATTTGTATATAAATTCAGCTGAGCATGCTGGTCGTTTATGTTCTATTTTATGTAGGATCTAATTTACTGCACATTTCAGTTTTATGTTCAGTTGGATGGGGCAACAGTATTCGATTTTCATTTAATTCTAGCTAAGGTAAACTCTCTGTTTATGTTTTTATTATTATAATTCATAGAGTATGAAACACTGCAGTTTAACTACAGAAAAACCCTAGCCTGTATTCCATATTACACATTCAAAATTTTTACGAGACAATAAAGTTATATATTTGTAATATCCTGCCTTACGAAGTTATTAATATCCCACGGGGAATTCTGCCATTATCTTTCCAGATGAGTCATTACTGACATGGAATCCTGCAGTATCTCTGAAATGTAAGATTTGATCAAAATGGTAGAATGTGAATTTTGCCACAAGTATATGTTGTATTGTTGTGCGTGTTTCTACCTAACTTTACTTGACCTGCTGCTACATGACCAATGAAAGGCACTAAAACTGCCAAGGTAATAATAGTGGTAGATACAGCAAGAATTAGAAATTATGCCATTAAATGTGTTTACATGGTAAATTTTTTTAGCTCAGTTGCGCACCAACTGAAAGTAATGATGCATGATTTAAAACTTTCCTTGTTCCTTCATATATGTGTGGGGTAGCTTTTTACCTGTCTACTATGTGCTTATACCTTACTAGATCAACCTAGACCACTACAGCTGGGGGGTTATTCCACAAACCCACAGCATCATTCGTGAAGAAATACTTCCTTACCGCACATATAGGATTTACACCTCTAGTCTTACATTATACTATCTTTTAACATCATTATGTTTTATATATATATATATATACTTACATAGTAAGTATGTTAAAAAGACATAGGTGTTCAAGTTCAACCTACGTGAAGAAAAAACTTTTAAACCCTTGCCAATTTTCTCAAGAATAATAACCCCATAATTAACAAATTTTAAATCATGAATTTACCCATGGAAACTTTTCCCTGCCAGTTCAATTTATTCCTCAAAGCCACTACAGTACTGTCAGTCACCTTGCCTCCCTTAGTCTGTGTAAGACGGAACAGGGTCAATCTCCAGACCTTCAGGGCCCGGCTGCCACTCATCCGAGGGGTGCCACCACTCCGGCACGCCTCCAGAAACGATGTGTGCGGCAACTGTGGCTGTGTGTCGGGACTTGATACCAAATCCCAGCGCACAACACTGAAGCCACGCCCACCGTCTTCCACGCTCAGTGCTCCGGAAGGTCAGGACCCTGAAGAAGAAGAGGAAGAATGAAGAGGAGGAGGAAAAGTGACAGTGACAGAGGAAAGGTAGGACAAGAGGTCAGGGGAGTGGATTAAGTGAGTGTGTGAGAGTGATGGGTGTTATGCTGAATGTTTGTGAATGAGGGTTTTAGATAGCATGAATGTGTATGTGTTGGGGGATAGCTTGGCATAGGGAGGCTGTAATAACATTCCTATCATGCCCAAATTCAGTTATGTAGTGGCTGCCTAGGCATGATAGGAGTGTGATTGCTTTCATCAATAATTTTTTTGGTCCAACTTTGGTGTGTTAACACTTTTATTGGGCAGAATAATTCAATAACAGTATTATATATATATAATTGCAAACAGCAATCACACTCCTATCATGCTAAGTCAGCCAGCACATGCTAGAACCTGGGCATATATATATATTAATATTGTTATTGATTTTTTTGTCTAATTTTCGTGTTACTTTCAATGAAGTATTTTTGGGTTTTTCTCGGTTTTGGCCAAGCGAATGCTGAATTTTCAGTTGCGGTCCAGAATTTTCATTTCGGTGCATCCCTACTATATACTATGCCAGTCACTAAAGTGGTAAGCCTACACCACATCAATGTTTGGCTTAGTATATATAGTGATAGGGGTTGTACTGCAGTATTGTCAGTGTCTGGCTCAATGTATAGGCACACATCGACGGTGGTACAGCATAATCCCTAAGTATATAATGATAACAGTTATGCTGTACCCCTGTCAATGTTTGCCTAACCATAGAAACCATGCGGTTTTAAAGTGTGTGTGTGGGGGGGTGCCACATACAGGATCTGCCACAGGTGCCAAATACTCTAGGTAAGCCCCTGTATCGTGCGGCAGTCAGGCCCAATGGCTGTGCCTCAGCTCTTCAGACCACGTCTTAAAAGGGGTGAGATGAAGAGCTGAGGCATGCAGTGTGTGCACGCCGGCCGCTTTAATTTCATTAGGCGCTGGTGGAGTGACTGCCGCATGACAGCCGCTTTCAATGTCGCTCACAGCCGCTTTGGTGGCGCAATGGGCCAGTTGATTAGACTTGCCCCCCAGGCCTTAGGCTGCCCTCACCTGGGGTGTGCGTATGTGTAGTGGGGACAGAACAGATGTTAGAAAGAGGATGAAAACATGTAAAAGGCAGACAAGTGAGACGTACAGTGGGAGCCCACAAGCTCCTCATATACACACACAAAAGCACACTTATACACACAGTTACACACACATGCACCCAGAAACATACTAACATACCTAGACACACATACCCTAAGTGCTGGAAAATTACATTAAATACATATATGTATATGTTTGTTTATTCATACTGAAAACTACGCAGGTCACAGGATTCAGAATACTGTTATCAGTTATTTTAATGGACACAAGAAAGGTTTTCTTTTAACCACACACAAATTCAATAATATTTAATTCATGTAAACTTAAAACATGAAAATTCAAGCCAAATAAATAAATACACGTTCAATACTATTCGGTACTTAAAAAAAATGAATTAGCCTTTTCAAACAAACAAAACAAAAAACAAACAGATACTCCATTTTCAGAATGGTATGCATCTGGATTAAATGACATTGTAATTTGGTTGACCTCAATTTTGGTTAAAACCCGCCGAGTTAAACCTCAAGTCCAGTTTTGTGTAAAATCTAATCATAAATTATTTATAGCGACATCTGGTAAAATCCTGAACAATATGAAGTGCCCCCAAAAAAGGAACATTCTGGAAAATCACAAATCAGTACCCTAAAGATAGATAACACTACGACATGTTAGAAAATAGTTATGAAATCTTCAGTTGTTGGAAATGAATGCGGCTAGACACTTTTGGGGCCAAAAATGACTCTTTTCCCTTGAAAACTTCTAAGTAACCATGAAAAGCCAAGGCTACGACTGAAATCAGCATCACAAAAAAGCAATGTTGATTTTATAAAATTATACCCTGGTATCCAATAGCATTAAAGATCAATCTAACCAGTTATTGTTATTGATCCAGAAATAAAGTAGTAACAATTATATTTCTAATTTTGCCTCCAGCTGATGAGAAGCACATTCTTGATTTAAGAAAAAAAGTGTTACTGGGTTTTTTTATAACTTTTTATTCAAAGTGGATATGACAAATATAGAGTACACAAGATAAGCAAATCAAATGGCAGTGCATAAGTACAATATGCATGTATCAATATCATATAAGGCGCATAAGGCACAAAGAACACCTCAACATGAAGACTTCCTCTTCCTGGGAAAAAGGAGAGAAGGGGCTAAGCTGCAGAGACATGGGTAAAAATAATTAGAGGTATAACTAGTCTACAATAGATGTGAAAGTGTTACTAGAGTGGGTAGAACCGATGCAGCAAGTCAGCGGAACCAACCATCTATCCTCTTTACCCAGAAATTAAAAGCTGTCCTAGAGTAATGGAGGTCTGGTAACCAAGTCTGGTTCTCGGAGCCTCCAGGCCAAACCCAGAGAGGTCCCAGGTCTGTTTAATAGGATCATCTTATGTTTCATGTGGAAACCTAATATATTTTATTTATGTCTTACTAAATTGGAAAGAAGATAATATATAACTATTTTTATTGATATGATGTTACTTTTTTGATTATATCATAATACTTATTAATTATAGTTCTAATCATGTAGATGTTTACTATTTTACATAAAACAGTGTGCATTTTAGTTTTTTTTGTTTTTTTTTGTAGTTGCTTTTTTCAATTCCAATTTTGAATAACAGCATAAGCTCAAACTGGGCATGTTAGTTTTCCCCTGAAGAAGAAGTGTACTTACATAACAAATATGGTTTTAAAAATGTAAATGTATTTGTTTTCACGAAAGCAAAACCTACTTCCTCCCACAAAGTCTGGGAATGAAAACTAGATGTCAATTTTCTCTAAACGGCTGAAGGCTCATCTTCTATGAACATGGCAGGAAGTGGTTTGATAAATCTGTATTAACTGAAGCACTATTTCATTATTTGACACATCTTAACTGATTTATAGACAAGTAAAATAAGCAGAATCAATTACCGCTATGAAAAGATAGATTTCTTACAATGTAACCCATTTTCTCATTTCAGATAGCAAACCAAGTACAGTAAACATGCACACGATATTAAATAAATAAGAATACATATTTATTGTATTGGTTCAACCTTTTTAATGTTTTAATTTGTTCTAGAGGTTGTTGGATTATAACTGTCACAAGTGATATATATCTCATAGTCTTATATAGTTTGTGCTCTAGATTACATAAAACTGCCCAAAATGTCATTTTATTTTATCCATGACCAGGGTTTTTACCTCTTAGTGACCAGATTCTTTTGGATATTAAGTTTGTTCAATCACAATACCCCTTTTTTATATGTTTGGTGTACCCACACATATTCTATATTGAATCATGAAGGAATGATTGGGATTTCCTTGTATACTGTTTTCATATGTACAGTCCATGTGAACTTACAAGAACATTTGTAATTTTAATACTTCACCTGTCTTGGCAACTTTATATACTTTACATTCACATTTTAAACCTAAAACCCCTTTAAACAGTGCTATGAGTATGACTATGAGTATGACAAATAAAATCAAATTAAATCAAATAAAATCAAATTTTATATAGCAGGAGATTTGGTTATTTTAAAATCAATGGAAAGGTTATGTGATAATACATGAGTTGTAGTTGTAGCCTATGAAGAAAGGTGCGTTAATAAAATAAATTGGGTGATACACACAAATACTACAATACGGAAACCACCGTGGTTCTCCACAGAAGTGGCCCTTAAGTTGAAGAAGAATAAGGTAGCACTTATGATGATGAAGAGCAAATATAGAGATAGGCTTAGGAAGGGAAAATGATTATTAGGTGTCCTAGTAATTTTATAAGCAATATTACAAAATGTCTCAATGGTTAGGTAACTGAGAATGTCTCACCTAGAGTATTATGTGCCGTTCTGGAGACCCCATCTTCAGAAAGATGTTGTCATTCTGTAGAGAGTTCAAAGGAGGGCTACTAAAGTGGTTAATAGTTTGCAGGATAAGAAATCAGGAAAGGTTAAGGGAACTCAATATGTATAGCTTAGAGGAAATAAGAGGTGAGATGTAACAGAAACATTTAAATGCATTAAGGGATTTCAACAAGAGTAGGGAAGTACAAAAGGGAAGTTAATTTCAAAGAAGGAGATTTGTTAAAACAAAAAGTCATAGTCTAAAACTAGAGGGTCAGGAGCTTTGATGTAATGTAATGTAATGAATTTTTACTTTACTTAGAGGTTGGTACAGACAACATAAGTGTTACTGATACTATATAAAAATACCTATATAAAATAGAAATTTCTTCTATACTGTAGGTGCCACCGCTGAACAATGGCCACATTTCTGTTCAGCAATATCTCCTGATCATTCGCACCTCACATACATATTGATTTTATGTTCAAGAGGGCGGTATTATTTTTTATTTTGTTTATTTTATTTTATTATCATTTTTCTTTTTTTGTTCGTTTTGGTTTTTGCATTGTTCCCAGTGCAGTATGGCTCAAGATTTCTTTCGTGAACCTCTCAAACATTTTTGAACCCAGTGATATCATGGTGACATCACCATCTCGATAAATGGTTTTTTTTATTTATTTTATTTTTAAAGTGTTTTTTTATTTGATTTTTCCACATTATGTGAATTTTTTGGAAGGAAAAGAAACGTTGCTTCTCCCTCTCTTCCACCTGATCTGTCTATACTGACCATGCTATGATCAGCTAACACATTGTTTATGATGGTGTGCACAGCAATGCTGACATACAACCACCCAGACATACAAGACACAAGTTCAAAGGGCCCCCCAACAAAGAAACTCTGATGTGATGAAAAACTCCTCACATACTGAAGCATGATGGGGAAGGTCGGCATAATGTTGCAGCTTTCATCCGAAAATGGAAATTAAATCACCCTGCTTGTTTATGCCCTGTAAGTAACCCAGAACCCCTTGCCTTAACAATATTTCAGCTCAACCCTTCCTTTGTGGCTGCAACAATTATAATGAAAATGCTATAAGAAGTTTGGATAAATTGATTTAATAATTCTAAAAGAAATTAAGATTATACTTCCGCTTTAAAGGGAAAATGTCTACCACTGTGTTTCCGTTGGCTTTTTGAGAACATACATTTGAGAAAATATCTGTCCACTCTCAGGGCTGGCCTTAGGTGTTCAGGTGGCCTGTGGAGACTACTTCTCTGGCACCCCCCTCGACAAAAAAGAAAGGGAAAATATCTTGTAACAATAATGTACCTTAAATACATTCAATATAGGACAGCTAACAGTACAATCTTTGTAACAAAAACATTTTTCTTTAAATATTGAAAAAATTGGACCCTAGGCAATTATTTCCTTTGCGCCCCCTCCACGCACCCTAGCATGTAATCACTCCCTTCGCTCCCACACCAAAAAAAAATATTTGCCACACTGACTGCAGTATTCAGTCTTCCCTCCTTCTGACCCTACCATTTGAAAGGTCCTCTATCC
>VKOC01027911.1:0-12987 GCA_009364415.1 Spea multiplicata
GTTACATAGTTATATAGGCTGAAAAAAAAACATGCGTCCATCAAGTTCAGCCTTTCCTATATCTGTTAATTTGTTGCTGTTGATCCAAAAGAAGGCAAAAAACCCCGGTTTCGCTCTTTCCAATTTTGCACTAACCAGGGAAAAAATTCCTTCTTGACCCCAAAATGGCAGTCAGATTTCTCCTTGGATCAATAAGCTGTTCCCCAATATTAAAGATTATATCCCCGAATATTATGTTTTTCCAGGTATCCATCCAGTTGCAGTTTAAAAGTCTGTACAGACTCCGATAAAACTACCTCTGCTGGCAGAGAATTCCACATCCTTATTGTCCTTACTGTAAAAAAACCCTTTCCTCTGCTTAAGTCTAAATCTCCTTTCTTCCAGTCTAAACGCATGACCACGTGTCCTATGCATAGTCCTGTTTATGAACAGATTTCCACACAATGGTTTGTATTGGCCGAATATATTTATATAATGTTATCATATCCCCTCTGAGGCGACGTTTTTCTAAACTAAACAGATTTAAATTAGTTAACCTTTCTTCATAACTATAGTGCTCCATTCCTTTTATTAATTTTGTAGCCCACCTCTGCACCCTTTCTAGTGCTATGATATCCTTCTTTAGAATAAGTGCCCAAAATTGCACAGCATATTCAAGGTGTGGCCTTACCATTGATTTATATCAAAATGGCAAAATTATATTTTTATCCCGTGAATTGATGCTTTACTGGCCTTAGCAACTGCTGACTGACATTGCACATTGTTGCCTAGTTTGTTGCAAACACAGAAACATGACTTTCAATGCCTACTGCCAGGTCATTTATAAATATGTTGAATAAATTTGGTCCCAGAACAGAACCCTGAGGGACACCACTTACCACTTTTGACCAGCTTGAAAATTTACCATTTATAACAACTCTCTGTTCTCTATCTCTAAGCCAATGTTCTACCCAAGAACAAGAATTTGCATCTAGGCCAATTTCTTTCAGTTTGAATACTAACCTATTGTGTGGAACCGTGTCAAGGTTGCAGCCTTGATCCTGGTAGTGCCCAGAAGATCCTTAAATAGGCTTAAAAGCCTCTTAATGAAAACCAAGAGGGCCGAGAGGGTCACCGGGAGGACCAAGATAGCATCAGTGCAATGCCGTCCTCAGTCCCCTCCTCACCATGCTGGCTACAGGCTCCGTTACCACTTCTCATCCCTGCAGGTCGGACTGCCATCCCCTAATCCACCTCCAGCTGTGTCTCAAAGAAGGTGAACATGCTAAAGTTAAGTGACTGTGGATCAATAAATGCCTCCCCTATATGATAGTATAGAGATTCTTAATAGCTGCAGAATAGCTAACAAACATTTGATATTTTGCAATGTTTATGCCCCAAATAGGCATCCTGACCCTTCCTTCCGAGAAATTTGTGGCCGGGTAACATCACTGCAGACATCATAAAGGGGCAGACCTTCACATATTAGCAGACCCATCCTTAGACCCTAGTATAAAAACAAAAACCTATGGAAAGAAAGGTAAGAAGCCAGTTATGAAGGATATGTCCTCACTTCATTTAGTGGGTAGTTGGAGAACTCTTTAGTGTGCTGAAAGGATTGTAACATTGATATGCCTACCCCATGATTCATTTACTAGACTGGATTATTCCTGATTTCCCTGTTGCTAAACCAATACATACCTTATGGTGGGTAAAGGTGATGGAAAACCCTTCCACTAAAATTAAGGGGGTAGTAGAAGCTGCCACATCCACTAGGGATTCTGGGTAGGTGCATGCAAATAAGGTTAACAATTATCACCTGATTTGCATGTGCCTACCCAGAATCCCTTGTGGCTGTGGCAGCACCATGAGATTCCTGCGGGAAAAACAAGCCTTTTGGCTTGTCTGGTGTCTGTATATGAGTGTTACAAAGGAAATAAGGAACATTTATAGCAACTTTACACAAAGGATGAGACAAGCCTTGGAGACAAAGAGTCCTTATCCAAAATTATTGCTGAATGCTCACATAACAGAGGAAGAAATCTCCTTCACCCTTAGTAATCTTAAACTAGGAAAGGCAGCTGGCCCAGCCGGACTCCCTTGAGAATTTTACAAACTACTTAAAGATTCTTAAGCCTCTGGTGACTGAAGGATTGGGAAATCACCAGATGTGCTGCCATATTGCCCTTTGTCGGGTTATGTCAGTGGAAATGTGGACGAATATAGGAGAGAGAAGATAAAAGATAGAAGATGCAAAAGTGGTCCGCAGCTGCGGAAGTGGTCAGTAGAGAAGGTTGAGAAACACTTTCGTGAGAGAGTGAACTAGAATTAGAGTGTGAGTGAGAATGTGAGTATGAATTAGGGCAATGAATTTTGTTCCCAAAGTTAATGTTTCCGAACATTTGGCCCATTTACACATATCTAATATACTGTATGTATGTATATATACATGTATATATACATACCCACACTATTTAGATAAAAGTATTGGAACACAACTCTTAATATTGGATTCAGGTTTCAATTAGACCCATTGTCACAGGTTTATAAAATCAAGAACCTAGCCATGCAGCTTGCATTTACAAACATTTGTTAAAATTGGGTCTTTCTGATAAATTCAAGTGTGGTACAGTAATAGGATGCCACCTTTGAGATAATTCCGTTTGTTACTTGATATTACATGGTCCATATTATTGAAAAGTGGAAGTGTTTAGGAACAACAGCAACTCAGCCATGAAGTGGAAAGCCATGAGAACGTTTCCTGCCTGAGCGTATTGTGCCAACTCTAAAGTTTGGTGAAGGAAATTAATGGTATGAGGCTGTTTTTCAGTGCTTGGGTTAGGCCCATTACTTCTAGTGAAGAGAAAACCTAATGCTTCAGCATGCCAAGACATTTTGAATAATGTTGTGCTTCCACTTTTGTGGGAACAGTTTGGGGAAGACCATTTTCTATTCCAGCATGACTGTGCCCCAGTACACAAAGCAAGGTCCATAAAGATGTGGTTGGATGAGTTTGGTGTGGAAGAACTTCACTGGCCCACACAGAGCCCTTACCTCAACCCCATTGAACACCTCTGGGATGAACTGCAACAGAGTTTGTGAGTTTGGCCTTCTCATCCATCATCAGTGCCCGACACAAATGCTCTACTGAAGGAATGGGAACAGAAACATTCCAAACAAAATCTTGTGGAAAGTCTTCTCAAAGGGGAGTCTAATGAGAATGCATGCCATAAAAGTCCCTGTTGGTGTAATGGTCAGGTGTCCCAATACTTTTGTCCATATAGTGTGTAGACTGTACATATACTCAATTTATTTATGCTGTTTGTGAATATATTATTGCAAGGCTTAGGACTGTAAACACTGTGATCCACTCATATTCTGCAAACATTTTGAGGGACATCAATGGTCAAAAGAGGGATGGAAAGGTTTGGGTCCCTAGGAGAGACTATTTTACAGAAAAGCTTGGCTCACATATTCAAGTAATATAAAGTTAATCAAAATTGCAGACATATCAATGTGTATTCCACATTGTAACTGGAATAGTGATCATACTAAGTAATTCTTTTGTGAAATATATAGTACTTTCCAATTACAAAGACACTTGAAGCTGAAATGACTCACTGCCTTTTAGCTTTTATAAAGTCATCTTTGATCATGTCTCACATAAAATATAAAGTACATTCTTCTGGGTCAGCTGTCATCACATTTCATAGCTTCAAAAGCTGTATTGCTGCCATCAAACTCCAGCTCCAGGACAATAGTTTTACTGATCTCAACTTACATGATACTTGATTTGCAGTCAAAAAAATGAATTAGAGCCTTGACTAGCATTAGTACTAAGTTTTAGTAAAATGAACTGAAAGTACCGTATTTATCGGCGTATAACACGCACTTTTATATCTAAAAAAATAAGCTTAAACCCTACCTGCGTGTTATACGCCGATAACTCCTAGAGCTGCACGATCTGCAGCCGCATCTCCCGCACTTCCGGTTCCGGCGAGGGTGCGTGTTATACGCCGGTGCGTGTTATACGCCGGTAAGTACGGTATATGGTTAATGCGGTTATCAGACTTTCAAAATAAAATGACGGGACAAGATCTGATGTATAATGTACATTTTTACAACTTTTAAATGTAATACATCAATATGCATACATCAGCATATAGTAATACAAAAGAGTAATACACATTTGATTAGCCATCTACATTGTGTGATACATCTGTAATAAGACCTCAAAAATTAGAATACTCAGAAAAATGTTAAACATTGGATTACACATCAAAAAGTTATATTTGCATGCAATATTGTAGGTTAATCTGGTCATGACTAACCCAAAGAAGAAAGGGAGAAGAGCAAAGGTGGTAGAGGAGAAAAATAGAGAATGGCAAAGGAGAAATTGTCACCAGCATGTGACCCTGCAGGAATTCAAAGTCTCTAACATATATATGGTGGTCTGCCATAGGTTATGGGGAAGAAGTGGATTTCCCTATGTCAATCGGTGCAAGCTTTGTTTCATCTTTTTTTTGACAAATGGAAGTGTATATTTCATACATTAGGTTGAGAACATCCTTTTTTGGTGGCGTACTTGCGCTATGGCAGTTGTTTTCGTGGAAATGCAGAAAAAGGAGGGAGGGATTGATCATATTTAAAAGGCCTATTTCTGGGCACCACAATCTCTCCAACATAAGTCACTGGAGGTAGGATACATCTTTGTCAGACATTGGGGAACCAAGTACCACCTAAACATGATATTTCATCTATTTCTAAATGTTTAGCACAATGAGATGTGCCTGAAAAATAGCTTTACATTTTATTAAGTTCTCGCTAGTTTTTTTGATTTTTGGTATAGAGAAAGTACATCATAAGAGATGGAGAGATGGAGATGGCAAGGGAGGTTCATAAAGGCAGGGTAATCCAGATAACAAGGCCCAGCTGGTTGTATGGACTAGGGCTCAACCCAGGTAACAAGGCACAGCTGATCCCAGTAATGAGTTCTGAGTGCTCCAGAGGGCGGAGGTTGGCCACTAGTGGTAGCAGAGTTAAAGCCACAGGTATAAAAAAAACCACGGTTCAGGCAGCAAAAAAGTGGTTCCTGACAGAAGAATACAATGAATCCTCAGATCTCCTTTGTTGTTTTTAAGTTGCAAAATAGATACTGAGATTCTGAATCTCTTATTGTGATTTTTTTTTGGTAAATATATTTTTATTCAGTTTCCAGAATGGTAAGTAGGGAAATAGGAAGGTGAGGTCAAGAGTGAAAAGGGAAAGGGGAATAAAGAAGTTGGGTAAGGAAAATGGAGGTACAAAGGAACCTGTTATACATAACATAGCAAGGAACCCGGCGCAGCGGGTGACAAGATTCCAAACCACCCACAATAATAAGCCAAGTTGTTGACATAGTTGTGATCTCTATGTAGGGTGAATTGTTTACATCTTCGTCTATCATAGCAAGGAACCCGGCGCAGCGCGTGACAATATTCGAAATAGCCCACAATAGTACACCAAGTTATCGACATAGCTATGATCTCCATCTAACAGGTACAAACATAGTAGACATTAAAAAATGAGTCATTTCCACAAAGTATTTCTTAGGTCTGCAGAAGAGATTGCGTAAGTGGGTCTTCAATAAACGATAACCAGTAAAATAATATTTGCAAGTATCTTGTGTGTTGGTCTTCTGAACACATTGCCACTTCCTCTGGCATTCTAATCTTCTCCACTTGTGTGATCCATTCCATTGATGGGGAAGAGGTATCTTTTCAATGGATAGGTATAAGTGCCTTTGCTGCCGACATTAAATCACCGACTTGTTATTGTCACAACCCTGGGTCCTGGCAAGCACAGGCAGGCTAATTATTCTAGGAAGAACTTCCAAGGTGAGTGCCAGTGTGGGGGATCCCTTGGAGTTGCTCAAGGTTCTGACTACTCATCGTCAGCTTTTAGAATTCCCATGAACCTCAGTTTCAGAATATGCAAGACACACTGGATCAGATGGCTCGTGCTATGCAAGTATTGGTCGCCAGATCCGATCCCGGTTCTGGTGTTTCAGCTTCCGTATCCACTTCCTCATCTGCAACCGACTCTATTCCTCCAGATGCCGCCTCTGCCTCCACTTTTGTTCCTGTGAAATTACCAGTACCTAACAGGTACAACGAAGATCCTGAATCCTGTCAGGGTTTTTTGAACCAATGCTCTATCCAGTTTGAAATATCTTCACATATGTTTCCTTCTAAGAAAGCCAGAGCCAGATATCTGCTTTCCTTACTGTCAGGCAAAGCCTTGGCCTGGGCTTCACCACTATGGGAAAAGGACTCTCCATTAATTTACAACTGTAGTTCCTTTATATTGGCTTTTTATAAAACCTTTGATGTGCCAGGCAAGGCCGCTACAGCTTCTCTATCCCTGTTGCATTCCTCCCAAGGATCTCGATCGGTGGAGTATGCTATAGAGTTTAAAACTATTGCCACTGAAGTTAATTTGTCCATCAAAGCTCTGATTACTAGACACCAACCGGGTGATTTGGGAGAATTTGTGTCCTTAGCCTTCAGGCTTGACAATAGGATCAGAGAGAGACAAATTCAAAAAGCCCAAAAATGGGAGAGGAATTTGTTAGAAGAATGTTTATATTATCGTAAATATTATTGCTGTCAAAGACAAAAGAAAGCAGGGAACGTCTCGTCTGTAATATATGGAGGAGTTTACGTCGACATGTCTACTCTATGTTCTTCTATATATATGGGCAAAGGGTCAAGTCTAGGCCATTCTTAATTATGCAGCTTAAAGAGGTGTAACTTGCTTGAAAAGTACCCAATCATAATAATGCATGCTATTAGAAGTAGATAAGATGCTATATAAACCATGTAATCTGAATGTGTAATTAGACAACGCTTCGACTTTTGTGTGTTGTGTGCCTTGTCTCGATTATGCGCATGATCTAAATAAAGGAAACTCTTTCTGAGGAGAATTCGACCATTAATTCAACCAACATTTTGGTGCCCCGTGTGAGGAGGTCCTGACCGGAGACAGGGACGACGGTCCTGAGGAACCGGACCTCGAGAATCTGCATCTGGGGTAATATAAGTCCTCCAGCTAAGATTGCTGTTAACCAGAGGCACTTTGCGACATCGTCCCTGAAACCAGCAGCGTCCTCCCGAAGATTTTACGGTCTTCTCTTCAGAAATGTGAGTAGGAAAAATATTTCTGGGAAATATTATAAGAGGTCAAAGTCTGTCAGGGACTACTGAAATAAATAACTGCGTATGCATTCGATAATGAGAAATATTACTTGGAGTAATATGAGACTGATCAGGAGAAATGTGCACAGGTAGTTAGTCATTATTTTTGTGAGTTGTTGTTTGTAATTGTGGCAATACTGTTGGGGTTGGTTGTGGCTTGTATAATTGTGAAAGAGTATCACAAGACCTTAAAGAGAAAAGCTCTTATGGTCCAGGGACAGCTATACCAACCCATGTCACAAATCTTGTCTGAATGACTCTGTCTGTGTGAATGACTGTTCAGGAGTCCTTTACGGCGAACGAACAGTTAATAAGGTTGTTGTTAATACGCCCCCCGGCATTTGTGAGAAGCCCTCTGTGATCAAGTGCTGGGATTGCAAGTGAACAACTTCGCTGCGAGAGTGATTTTCATACCTCTACTGTCTATGTACGGTATCTTATAAATACCGAGGTCCTTTGTTTAACCCTGTCCAGACGCAGTATCTTATAAATACCTAGAACTCTCTGTTTAACCCTGTCCAGACGTGGTATCTTATAAATACCGAGAGATTTTCCTTGTTTTCTGCTTTGCGGTGAGATTGTATCATGGGGAAATCCCACAGTAAGGGAAAGAAACAAAAGGATGAGAGTGTTTTCTTGTGGATAAAGAAAAAACCACTGAAAGGAGACAAACAGTTTATGTATAAACTTAATCTAGAAAATGTTTAGGTAGAAGTCCACATTGTTCAGGTATAGTGCACTTAAAAATAGAGGGCAGATCCCTCAGGTTTCGGATGGTTGGACCATCCCGGTGAATGTGTGGATTTAGAAACTACGTAGTGACTAAATTAGAACATTCCAAATTCTATACCATGTTTCCAGCTGGTTCCAGAATCTGTTAAATGTATGTCTTGTCTGTTATCTGTGATCGATCATAAATTATATGTAAAGTCGACATTAGAAAAGCCTTTTTATATCTTTTTATTCTAATGCTTTTATTCAGATGCTTCTTTCAGAATTAATGTAAATAAGGGTTAATATGTTAAATGCTAAAATGTATAATTAGCACATATTTTGTTTTTAAGGTAATAAGATATCCTGTATACCTGTCTGTGGTTTTTACGATATATATTCTTGTTTTATTTTTTGTTCAAATTAATATGCTTAAAGTAACATTATAAGTAACGCACCTCCTTATGGAGTAATCAAGGTCAGATATATCCGTTAACCATGTAGGTGCATAGAACATGAACAGAGAAAGATATTTAAAAAGCTACTGAATGTGTAAAAAGTCCAAAAGAGGATATAGATATATGGGGGTTTGTAACAGTTATCAATTAAATGGTGATGGTGAAGAAATAGAGAGAGCGCGTCGACGAATTTTGAAATCAGATTAGAGTTTAGTAGAACTGAACTGGAATGGGTCCGATAATCTAAATCCAAGACACCCACTCCCAGGGGACAGTGCTGATTTAAATAATCGATTAAATGTCTTTATAACTGCTTGCACAAACAGATGGGCTTGTAGAACAAATTGGAGGGAGATAAATAGATATAAGTAGCAACTAAAAATACATTTGTGTCTGGGACATGCAAAGAGATAAATGTTTACATCGGTAAATATATGGTTAATCTCTGTACAGCGCCGTTGAATGATGTGTTAAAATATGCTAAGTAGTCTGAGAAATGATTAAAGAGAAAGTGAGAAATTTCGTAGTTGTGGCAAGAGCAGACGGCCGTACCGAGGTAGAAGAGATAGTGGTGATAGACGGTCACAAGGATGTTATAATTGTGGAAAGGAAGGTCATTGGGTAAAAGAGTGTCCTGAGCCAGACAGGAGAAAGCAAAACTCCCCAGAGTAATAACTAATATCGGACAAGGAGACATCGCAGATCTCAAAGAGATCTCAGTAATGTTCATGATGTGCTGTTATTGTCAAACTTGCCTGAAATTGATTTAATTGTAAATAACAAGCGTGTGATATTCTTGGTAGATTTAGGGGCTTCGCGAACCCTAATAAATTATCCCACCTGCACGGGCATACAGAAAGGGACGGGTAAAATTCACATAAAGGGAGTAAAAGGGAGGACACAGACCCAAAGCTTATCTGTTCCCCTCCAAATACAACATCCAGAGTCTGGAAACATAATTACTGCCAGTGTTATATTATCTGAGGTATGTCCCGTAAATCTCCTGGGAAGAGATCTGATTAGAGAGTTGAAAGTGCACATTGCACCCGTGGGAGACAAGTTTGATGTTACAGTGGGAAAAAGAACTAACTATGACGGCACGATCTTTACTACTATGCTTTAAACATAGTTTTTACTTTTAAAATAAGGAAAATATAATACAGACTTTAGAACTTGTACATAAGACATTTGAGACCTATGATTATTTACAAGTTCAACATTTAAATGATTTTCATTGTACAATGTATGTTAAGAGAACAGCAGGAGGAGATGAGTATTATGAGTCACACTTAAAAGATGAACAAAGTACTGTAATACAGACAGAATACTTTTACTGGACAAAGGACAAGGGGCATTATCTGGTATATTAACACCCCGAATAACCACACTTTTTGTCTCTGTGTAAACAGTAAACTGATCAGTAGAAGTCTGTAGGAGATATGGTGTCGTGATGTGAGATTAATCACTCGTGGAAAAGGGATAAAGGAGATATTCAATGCAATACTGAAGTAAGAGAGGTAAATTATCTAATCATTTATTAGCCCAGGCGGCTGAGTTAATGGCTCTCATAGAGGCCTGCAAATGGGCAATAGACAAACGGGTAAATATCTATACCGACAGTCAATATGTGTTTCCTACTATACATGTGTTTGCACAATAATGGAAAAATAGAGATATGATTACCTCCACATGGAAACCGATAAATCATAAATTCTTAATTAAAGAACTATTAACGATTATAAATCTACCAGAAGAAGTAGATGTAATAAAGTGTGCAGCTCATACCGACAGCAAAAGGATTGTTCAAGAGATGTTTGCCATAATCACTAATGAAATACAAATCGATCACCAGGTTTTGTATGATATGCAGCAGGCTGCCCCTATGTCTGAAAAACGATATTGGCCGCCTAAACAAGTGACTCTATGTAACAAAACCTTTCACATTAACAACAAACCAATATTGCCGAAATCATTGTTTTGCTATGCAGCCTTATTGAGTCATGGGCTGAGCCATGTCTCAACAGGAGGGATGGTAATTATTATAGATAAGGTTATGAAAAAAAAGAAAAAAAAACAATTCCTAGATTTGGAATACCAGAAAGAATATATAGTGACTATGGTATGGTATGGTATTTGGTATACAATTAAAGAATCATTGTGCCTATCATCCTCAGTCAGCAGGGTTGGTAGAAAGAAACAATGGAACAATAAAGAATAAATTAAAAAAGACCATGGCAGAAACCGGGAAGAATTGGGTTTCTTGCCTATCTATGGTAAAATTGAGTATGCTGATTACACCCAACAAGCAAGGTCTCACCTCATTTGAAGTAATGTATGGGAGACCCTATAGTTTGCCACAGATAAAGATAAAAGAGGCAAATGATGAAAGGGAATTAACCCTAGCAGATTATATGGCAAAAATGTTAAATACCAGATTAATACAAACTTCTCTTCCAGAAGCACAAGAGCCAATTCCTGAGATATTGAGCGTTGGAGATTGGGTACTAATAAAGATAATCAATTAAAGAATTGGTCATCACCGAGGTGGGAAGGACCGTACCAAGTACTACTAACCACCCCCACGGCGTGTAAGATAGCTGAGAGGAGTTGTTGGATACATCAGTCGCACTGTAAGAAGGTAACACCACTTGCTGGTAGTCACTCATTAAGTCTGGGTACAAAGGGGGGTCCAGACGATAGGTTGGACTCGTCTCAAGCCAGTGAAGAAATCCATTCCCCGAACCCTGAGTTGACGGCCAGGTAGGATGAAGGGGTGATGCCTGCTTATAGTTTATTGGGTAGTGACTGATGCCTTTACAGTAATTCCTTATTCTAATGCTAATGCTAAGTGGGACCAGATGGGAATATACCAAAGCCCAAAATCTGACTTTTTCATTAGCAGGAGACAGTTCCATTGAAATTGATCTGTGTAAATTGATTCATTGTGAAAATATTGGGCAAGCAAGAAACTATGCTAAGGCCGATGTATATATATATGCTGGATGCCTCAAAAGCCCCCTGGAAAACGAAGTATAACATCATGCCTTGGTTGGGATTATGCTATGTGGACAACAGCTAGTCAAGATTGGGGATATGATATACTCGGGGCAAGAGCGAGTAAAATCAAAACGAGATTATCTGTAAAAAGATTACAATCTGAATGCACAACCTTTAATAACTGTAATAAATTGCTATTTACTTTAAAGGAACCTATGAAGACGGATGAGAGACTATACACTATAGGTGTGTGGGTTACCAATAGAGACCCGCAGGGAACTTTCTTTTTATCTTTTCCAGAAAATAAGATCCAAGCAGAAAAAGAGTTACAGACCCAGGAAGGAAAACAAATTGAGGAAATGGAGACAGGGGTAATTCGGTACCAATTTGAGTTCTCTTGACCAAATTGCCCTGGAAGCAGGTTTCCATGGAGATAACGTTTGGTTGGAATGGCTTTGATTTACTGTAAAGAGTCTAAACAAAGAGAATTGTATAGTCTGTGCAGAAGCCGTCCGCAGTTGGCTACGGTGCCATTTCCGTTAACAGAAGAGAATGATCCAGTCGGATTTGACTGCATAATAAAGTTGTTTGATAAGACTTATACCCCACCTGGAAATGGAACTTGTCATACATTAGACTTGTTGTTTCCCAAGGTTAAGAGACCTAAATTACCTCCAACGGTGCAAATATATGGAGGAAATTACACCTGTATGAAACTTCAGCGTAATAGCAGCTATTTTGGTTATAAAGATTTGTCTAATTCACTATGTATCAAGACTTTTTCCACAGGACTGAGACAGCCAACCCAGATGAGAGGAGATATTTGATGGTTGTGTGGAGACCAAAGCCCTCGAAGGACTAACATCCTTATTAAATGAATTTGCCGAGAATGCAGGAATACATAATGTGTTCACCTCTTGGTTAGAAGGATGGTTCAGGCGATGGTCGGGAATGATAATATCCAGAATAATTACTATCACTATAGTATCCGCAGTATTGATATTCGGAGGATGCAGTTTTATTCCATGTTGCAGAGGATTTTTGAATAAGACAATTGATAAAGCGTTAAATCAGACTATGAACTCCCTGACCAACAAAGGAGAATGTGATCAATTACTAAGAGTATCTGGGACTCTACATATTAATGAAGTTATTGACATGAAAGATGAATTATCAGTGTTAATGACCGATATTGAAGATGAAGAGTCTGATATTGAATAATATTTTGATAAACAGGAGGGAAATGTTAGAAGAATGTTTATATTATCGTAAATATTATTGCTGTCAAAGACAAAAGAAAGCAGGGAACGTCTCGTCTATAATATATGGAGGAGTTTACGTCGACGCGTCTACTCTATGTTTTTCTATATATATGGGCAAAGGGTCAAGTCTAGGCCATTCTTAATTATGCAGCTTAAAGAGGTGTAACTTGCTTGAAAAGTACCCAATCATAATAATGCATGCTATTAGAAGTAGATAAGATGCTATATAAACCATGTAATCTGAATGTGTAATTAGACAACGCTTCGACTTTTGTGTGTTGTGTGCCTTGTCTCGATTATGCGCATGATCTAAATAAAGGAAACTCTTTCTGAGGAGAATTCGAC